>JABFAI010000320.1:0-84296 GCA_013266175.1 Fusarium gaditjirri
GGAGAGAGGGGCAGCAGGGGCGGGGGCCGCCTTTTGCTTGGGAGCCTTCTCCTTCTTCTCCTTCTTAGGCTTATCGGTAGCAATCTTCTCCTTGGCCCCCTCAACAACCTCCTTGACCTTCTCCTTGGTGCGATCGACAAGCGAAGCCTCATCACCAGTGGCAGCGGCGGCAGCAGCTTCCTTCTTCTTCTTCTCCTTCTCGGCCTTGGCGTCAACAGGAGGCTTCACGTAGAGAACGTTATCACGATCGACCTGGACCTTGTTCTCCTCCTTGACATCGAGGCCAAACAGGGGAGAGTTCTGGACAAAGTCGACGTGACGGACGATGTGGGGATGGCCCTTCTCGCCGGTTCGCTCCTCGGGAGTCCACTTGGCGACGACGGGAGCGAGGGTCTCGTAGATGGCGACGTCAGCCTTGGAGGGCTTGCTGCCGAGGAGGGTGGAGCGGCTGGAGAGGTGGTTGTTGAGGGTGTCGAGGATGGTGGACTTGTCCTCGGGGGACTTGAGACGCTCAGAGGTGGTGAGCCATTGCTGGATCTCAGCCTCCTCGGTGGGAGTGTAGGTCTGGGAGGCGAAGGATGCCATTCTGAAGGATATCAATGGTGAGAGGCTTCGAGGTGCCTGGCGGAGAAGTCGAAGGGCGAACAGGGTGGCTGTGATGGGAGATGAAGCTTCGTTGTAGCTTCACTCGGGGATTGATGCTGATGGTGTCTTGATATTTTCTCTTGGTGGGGGTGGAGGGGTAATTCTGGTCTGTCTGTCGCAGAGGAGAGGCGTTGCTGTGGCGTTGAGAGAAAGTGGCTGTCGTTTTCTTTTCTTTTTTTTTATCAACGCGCTAACTCGTGACATCGCCCCTTTCTCGCGTTTCTCCTTTACGCGGTACGCCCTTTATCTCTCTCTTCTATTGTCAAAGAAGAAGACACATTGTCTATGAGAAACGACACAATTAATTGGCTTATACATTGTACATCAATTGTTCCAATTTTGCTCTGAATTAGTCTTAATGCTCGACCTGTTTTCTTAGACCCCTTTTGTACTTCCCCTGAGAGTCTTCTCCCTTTTCTTTTTTTTCACGCCCCGATTCGAGCGAGTCAACTACATCATCCTGCTCACTAGCGGATCGGATCGCCAAAACCACTAAACAAGCCTTGAGCACGACTCGGCCCCAGCCGCTCTTTTTTCTCTTCTTATTCTTGTTGACTCATTCTTTTACTCATCATTATAATATCATTTTAACATGGCGGCACCCAAGTCGCCGAGCAACTCTAGCTCAGCTCGCTCTAACTCACGGCTGCCCACAAGCGTTCCGAGTTCGCCACCGTCGGATCACCAGGATGATCTTGAAGGTGCCGACGATGCGCTTATCAGGGAGGAGCAGGAGGCTCGTCTAGAGAATGAAAGAAATGAGGAGAAGCGACGACAGGCGATGCTGAAAAGGAAAAAAAAGAAGAAGGCAGAGACAAAGTCTGAGCGTGAGGCCAAGGCTAGAGAACTTGATGACTTGCTCGCAAAGTCTGCCGCCTTCTCAGATATCCTCACTAAAAAGACCCAGGTGTTGGGTCGAGTCGGTAGCAGTCTTGATGGCAAGACGCTGGGTGAGCATAGCTTGGAGATGGCACAGCAACCCAAATGTATGATCAATGGCACTATGAGAGACTACCAGCTCGAAGGTCTCACCTGGATGTATGAGATTTGTTCTCAGGGTATGTCTGGTATTTTGGCCGATGAGATGGGTCTTGGTAAGCTTCACTCTCACTTTATGATCATCTCATAAGTACTGACTTACCCCAGGCAAAACTGTTCAAACCATCGCCCTGATTGCACTACTCCGTGAGCAGGAGAATTATCTTGGTCCTCATTTGATCGTCGCTCCTTTGAGTACGCTTTCAAACTGGATGGATGAGTTTCACAAATGGACCCCTTCCATCCCTGTCATCATGTATCATGGCAACAAGGATGACCGCGAGAAGATCTTCAGGACCCAAATGCTGAAGCATCTCAAGGCTGGCCGTCCCACCACGAAATTCCCCGTGGTGTGCACATCCTACGAAATGGTCCTCAGAGACCAGCACAACTTGTCCAAGATTAATTGGGAGTTCATCATCATTGTAAGTCTCAGTATCTCAGCGGGATATTAGTTTATACTCACTCGATGCCAGGATGAAGGCCATCGCATGAAGAATGCAGACGCCAAACTGTTCCAGCAGCTTCGCCAGTTCTCATCCGCAACTCGTCTGCTCATTACTGGAACGCCTCTTCAAAACAACCTGAAGGAGCTGTGGTCTCTACTCCACTTCTTGTTACCCAACATTTTCACGGATTGGGAAGCCTTCGAGTCTTGGTTTGACTTTTCTGATCTCGAAGACGAGCAGGGCACAGAAGAGTTCATTGCTGATCAGAAGAAGCAAGAGCTCGTAAAGAAGATCCATCTCATTCTTCAGCCTATGCTTCTGAGACGTATCAAACAAGATGTGGCGGCTTACCTGCCCAAGAAGAGAGAATACGTGCTCTTCGCGCCCATGACAAAGGAACAAACAGATCTTTACAACGTTCTCACCAACAAAAAGGTCGATACCCGGCAGTATCTGGAAGACAAGGTTTATGCAAAGATCCACGGCACCGATTCGACTGAAGCAAGCACCAAATCGTCCCGATCAAGCAGCCTCGCGGCACCAAAGACCATGGCACTCCCTGTCCGTGAATCCCCGCGTAAGAAGCAGGTCGAACCAGAGGAGCCAGTTGTCAATGCGTTTTCGTTCATGATGGCTAAGCGCGGTCGTGGCAGACCACGCAAATCCCCAAAGCCTGAAGAGGCACCTGTGACACCTAAACCTGGAGGTAAACGAAAGGGAGCTCCCGCTTTGGAGCCAGAATCGAAGAGCGCCAAGTCAACTCGCCAGTCGACACCAGTGAGCACTCGTGGGCGACCGAGAAAGACAAGAACTTACCAAGATGCTGGTTCAGATGAGGAGAAGATGTCGGATGATGAATTTGAAGCAAAGTTGGCGAAGGAGATGGTCTCTGATGATGAGGATTTGAGTGATCAAGTGTCATTAACACCAGAGGAGCGCGAACGGGCCGAGGCATTTGAGCTTGCCAGTGCGTTTACCCCTTTATCTTTGAAGCATATATACTAACATGATACAGAAAAGCAAATCTCTCAAAAGAAGCTGGGTAACCCCCTGGCACAGCTGCGACTTGTCTGCAACTCACCTCACAATTTCTACAATCCTTGGATCGCCTCCCAAGATGTACCAGTCGATGACTCCATAGTCACTGCTTCCGGCAAAATGCTTCTCCTAGATCGTCTGCTGCCTCGTTTATTCCAAGACGATCACAAAGTCCTCATCTTCTCGCAGTTCACCACTCAGCTTGACATCCTTGAAGACTACTGCCGTGAACTCCGCGGCTGGAAAGTCTGTCGCATCGACGGCTCTGTCGCACAAGAAAGTCGACGTACTCAAATCGCTGATTTCAACAGCGATCCCGAGTACAAGATCTTTTTGCTCTCTACCCGTGCAGGTGGCCAAGGTATCAACCTTGCTTCCGCCGACACAGTCATTCTGTTCGACTCAGATTTCAACCCCCAGCAAGATCTTCAAGCTCAAGACCGCTGCCATCGCATCGGCCAAACCCGCCCTGTCGTCGTATTCCGACTTGCCACCAAGGACACAGTCGAGGAAACTCTTCTCAACTCCGCCGACGCCAAGCGCCGACTTGAGAAACTCGTCATCAAAAAGGGTAACTTCAAGTCAATGGGTCAAAAGATGGATCTCCACGAAGACATCGACCCCGAGTCGCTCCGCGCTCTGCTTCTGAAGGATGGTCAAGTGTACAAGACCTCAGGGGGCGAAGAGGTGCTGAGCGACGCTGATCTCGACGTTCTATGTGACAGGAGTGAAGCAGCTTATGAGAAGGCTGCTAGCGGACAAGGCGACGCTGATGCTTTCCGCGTTGTTGAAACTGGTGCCGATTCTATCAAGATGGCGCGAAAGGACTAAATGTTGTACAGCTGTACCACTATTTACTACCGATATTTGTCATTTGGGTTCATAACTGGAAGGATTGTATCTGTGTGTTATCATAGCTGTGGATTTGCTAAAGCGTGCTACGGTCGTCGGATGGTATGGAGTTTAGGCATTGCATTTATACGAACAAGATATCAGTTGGCGGAGACTCGACTGAAACTAAGATGTTCGCTTATTATTCTTCTAGCATGTCCCTTAGCTACATGATTAACTGTGACTATTCTCTGTGCTTACGCATGTATATTAGGTAACAGCCTGCAACACTACCAGACACCTAGGCTGTATCATCTTAATCATTCAAGGAGTGTCAGTCTCATAGAAAGAAATATCGTCTCATCATAAGCTATAAGAGGTATCTGATAACAAAAACACCCAACGCCTAACCCTCCAACCTGCCAGTGATGCTAATGCTGAATCGAGAAGGGTTAATTAATCTCTTCCACGTATCCAATCTGCCTCCTGGCATCTGCTCCTCCTCCAGGTCCGGAAGCAAGTCTCTTTGCCAATCTCTCCTGTGTCTCGACCAACTTTTTCTGCGCCTCGAGTCTCTTCTTGACTCTTTCATCCGCACCTCGTTCGATGCGTTCCAATTCCTCACGCTCACTGATGCGTAGACTACTAAGTGCTTGCGCATTACCGGCTCGTTCAGAGTTCAATTTAGATTCCCACTCTATCATCTTCTGTTGTCTGGTCTCTTCGGCTAAGAGTTCAGCTGCGGCGACTTGTTGGATACGCTCGAGACTGGACTGCGTAACCTTGCTCTGCTCCAACTGTCTTCTCTTGACAGCTGCTAGGAAGAGTGTTTCTTCAAGATCAGCCTTTTGCCGCGTTGCATTGATGTCCTCGTTGTGGAGTCTGCGACGGCGGGCATCTTCTATTTCTGCCTTGTGGTTCCAGATCTCTCTCTCCACACTGGCCACTTCTCTTGCTCGTGCGAGCGCGATAGCATGGTCTTCAGTCTCGAGTGCCAGTCGTCGTAGCCGGGCTTTTCTTTCACGCTCTTGGACCACCATATCATTAGGGAGACCGACTGCATCATCAGGCTGGTCCCCAGAGTTGGCGTAGTATACATCCACTGCTCGGTTCGCTCGAAGAAGACTGAGAAGCTGGTCTCGAGTGTCCGATTCAGGCATCACCTTGCTAACGTACATTGTCGGAGAATATGTAAACTCGCCATCGGTGTAATGATTGAACGGTTTGTTGATCTCCTTCCACATAGCTACCTTCAAGAAACTGCGAGTAGTAGTAATGGGATCTGTAGAGTCGAAGCAAAGAAGAAGCAGAGACTTCCCATGCGACTGCAAGGTAAGGTCTGAGCCAGCGTCAATCAAGAAAGTCATCACCTTCTGCATGACCTTCTCTGCGTCTGTAGTCATTTTACCAGACCCTGCTCCATGGCGACAGACCTCGCCCAGAGCGGATCTTCCATCGTGTAGTGGGCTAGGGAAGTCAGGGTGGTGGCCATGTTCCACTAGGACTGATACTGCTGCAAAGTTGAGTTCTCTGGCGGAGTTGTGGAGTGATCCATCATCTTTCGATTGATCAAATGCCAGCAAGTTACCCATCATGCGAGTCGACAGCTCACCACCAATATCGGTGGCCATCGCAAGAGGCGTTCTGCCCATGGCATCGGTAATATCGGCGTTCGCTCCTTCAAGAAGTAGTTCCTTAACTATATCTGGTCGGCGAGCTTGGATAGCGATCATAAGAGGGGTGGTTCGGCTGATTGTTGTCTCGAAGTTGACATTTGCTATAAATGTTAGAGATGGGTCCGCGATGAGCAAACGATTAAAGACTTACCACCACGCTCGATCAGCATCTTAATCAGTGCTGAGCTGACCTTCTTCTGTGGCTGAGCAATTGCCCAGGCAAGCACCGTCACCTCTTCGGGCTCCTCCACGCTGTCGTGAATACGATATGTTGTTGTCTGATCATGATAGAAACCAGCATCCAACAACGTCTGCAACAGCTCTGTCGACCTAGGATACTGCGAAATCGCCTTGATGAGGATCGGATCCGACCCAGAACTGCGTGTCATGACATCCAGCCCAACCTCTCCATCACGATATCCTGAAAAGAGTTCAAACAACTTCAGCACCTCATCTGGTGATCTTGCCGTATCAAACAAACGCTCAAAAGCAAGCGTTAGAGTTTGTGGTGATGGCTTGCAAGCAAGCAGCCGTTCTGTCCAATGAGCATTACCCTTGGATGCCGCGCAAATCAGAGGTTCTCCATTCTCAAAGTCAATGTCAACTCCATGAGCGACAAACAAATCAACAAACTCATCAGCCAATGGCTCCGTCTCATCTGTGCTATTTTTCATCACCTGTACCAGAGCACTGCTGACAGCCACTCCCTTAGCCCCTTTCGCCAGAAGCATTTTTGCAACCTCGAGACCATTAGGGGAGAACCATGTGCTGAACTGTGTCTCTGAGAATCCGTTTTCGAAAAGCTTGAGTATCTCGTCCTCGTCGATCTTACTGCCCAGGAGAAGATCTAATGACGAAACCTTGACGCCTTTAACAGCTTGGGTAAGGGCAAAGCAGCCGTTCGTGAACGGTGATGCTCCAGAGTCAAGCAAGACCTGGATAAGTCGTTCATCCGGTTCGTCTTCACCAACTGCCTTACTCAAGGCGATGTGGACTTCATCCACAGCTGGCATGCCTGCTTTCATCAGATCTTGGACTATATGCAGCCTGGTATCTTGGTTAAGCTTCCAGCTTGCTTTCATGGCCCTAATCAAAGTAGGTGGCGATGCTTTTTTCTACAGACACGTTAGCGACGGCGTCTCCCAACGACTTGTTAAACTTGCCTGATTGCCACCTTCGTGCCACAATCCCAACAGCAACTCGAGACTACCGACAAAGGCACTTCGGGTTGCCGCCACGACTGCCTCGCCGTTACTGTAATTGGGGTCTGCACCCGCTGCTAGCAAAACGCGCAACACTTCATGACCCTCTTCACCGTACTTTGCAGCTGAAACGAGCTGAATGTCGACAACCTCTCCAGAAACACCCCTCTTGAGGAGGCGCTGAAAGACCATTGCCCTTTTGTTCAAATCTCTAACCTCAGTCGCAGCTTGGAATCCACGCTCCAATGTCAACTTCTGGGTATCGGTATTGGATTTGAGAAGCACATCAAGAACTTCAACAGAGCCACCGCGGCATGCTTCAATAATAGCTTGGCCTCCGTTGGTGGAAATACTGGCACCGTGAGCAATAAGCACATCTCCAAGTTCCAGATCACCATCTCTCGCCGCAACAAGCAGAGCGTTAGATGCTGCTTGAGATGAGACACCAGATTTTGCCAGACGATTGCATATCTTAAGACGAATCGTCCAGTCAGCGATCTTCATTGCTTGATCCAAGCAAGAATCTCTGGTCTCGTCCGTATGCTTAAGCTGTGAGAGAAGTAGATCCAAGACTTCGGTTGACTCTCTGGTGACAGCGAGTGCAAGGGCTTCTCCATCAGACGCATCAGCATAAGTGGCTAGAACGCAGATCAAGGCGACGTCTGTGGTGAAATGACTAATAGCATGGATCAATGCTCGGTTGACTTCACGAGGGGAGGCTCCAGATTCTACTAGACTCTTAGTGAAAGTCAAGCGGGTCATAGGATCCGAGATCTTTAGGGCTTGCGGAAGGGCGAATGCTAGTGATGCCGCTGTCGGTGGTCTCTCACTGCAAAACAGGGTATCAACTATCGTGTCCTTCGCTTCTTTGACCGCACTGCATAGTGCCCTTGCCTGGAAAGCGTTCACATCGGCGCCGCGGTCCAAAAGTTTCTGCAATGTTTTGAAAGAGGCATTGCCAGACGTGTCCTCGATGAGAGTCTGGACTTCGTGCACAAGCATGCCATCCAGGTTGATCTTCTTGGGTGATCTGGTCAAGATAACATCAAGCTTCCACGCTTTGTTCTCACTGGAAGGGATTTTCGCTAGTCCCTCGAGACAAACTGAAATGGTGTCATGGTTGTGTTTACCCAATGTCAGAATCAGATCAATAATCTTGGGGTCAGGGGTTTGGGCGGCTTTCTGCAGAATTTGACCGTTGAGACTGTTGATGTCTGGTCTGCCTTGTTCAAGGATAAGTCGAAGAAGAGACATGTCAACAGGTGTTTCCGATATATTCGCAAGGAGAGCTTCGGCAGCCTGCTGTCCAGCGACACTCGCCCTTGCTTTAAACAGAATTGACATCATCTCGTACCTGATTTGGTGGTTATCGATACTCATCACGTTGTTGACATGCGCAGCTGCTGTCGGGGGAGAAGCGTTTTGCATCAATCTGGTAAATAGCCCCAGGTCCATCTGATTTATAATCTGGGTAAGTCCAGCGCCATCGTCATAGTTGATGTCCGCATTATACGTGAGTAAAAGATTGATCAGAGCGTCATCTCTCTGGGAGGGGTCTTCACTGATTGCATCTTGAAGAGCCTTGTGCAAAGCAGGGCCGGTTAAAGCTCCCCTTAGGAACATCTCAACCATACGATATCGATCTGAGGGGGGAAGGCTCTTAACCAGAGGAAATATTGCGGTAAGTGTTTCGTTTGAGGGTCTCGCAAAAAGGATTTTGGCTGCCATGTCTGCATTACCAGCCAAGATTGCTATACGTAGGGCCTCTCCATTCTGGTAATCAGGCGATGCGACAGCGTGACGGTTAGTAATGCGTGGCTTTACCTGCCCATTTTGCTTTCCGCTGGGTAGCTCGCGAAAGTGAGGGTTGAGTAGCAGTTCTACAGAATGAACGTCCCCAGCTTTAGCAGCTAGAATGAGGCAATCGTTCAGAACATCGCCATTTGCTCCTCGTCTGAGGAGTGAGTATAGCAAATTCTGCCGAGTCCCAGAATCTGCATGCTCGGGAATCAGAGGGATACAACTTGATGCTAATGCAGGATCAATCTTGGACGATCCATTGAGAAGAGAGCCCACGAGGCTGGTTTGCCCCTTGGAAATGGCGGTTTTCAAAGCGGAAGCGTCGTTGTGCTCGATTGAAGCTCCATAACGAGCCAAAAGGTCAGCCATCTCAAAGAACTGTGTTTCGCAGGCCACTTCAAGTGATCTTTCCAGTATAGGACCCTGGGCGCCGCAACAAAGCAGGAGCTCAGCAAAGTCAAGTTTCGACTGTGGTTCCAATTCTGTGTTGTTCATGAGCTGCTCAAAAGCCTCGTCCAGGCCGGGACTTTGAGGCGGCTTATTTCCTGTGGCGATTGCCATTGCAATATCTCTTCGCTGGTCGTTGATAGCAATCTTGAGAGCTTCGGCGTTGTTGTAGTTCCCGTCTGCTGTGGAACGACTCAGATGTAAAACAGTGTCGAAACATCGTGCTCTTGTGGCGTCGGTAAGCGCTTGCGATGTGCATATTTCTTCTGGTCGTCCATCAGATCTTAAGATGAGCGATGCGATCTCTGATAAAGCTGGAACAGAGCATGCCTTGCGGAATTCGTCCTGGCCTTCCGCAGTGTTCGATGCATTCGCTCCATACCTTAATAGGACCTCCACGATTCGTGCATTTCTAGTTCTTACCGCAGCTGGAAGACAGGTATCGAGGGTCAATGGGTCAGCATGCGGTATAAGCACGTGCACCATGTCTAGTTGGTCCCGTTCGATGGCGGACTTTAGAAGGCGAGTTCGATCAAGACCATGCTCGACACTTTTTCTTCTGTTTAGTAGTCCCTGCTTCTGTGTCTGCATACCACCGATGTCGACACCGGCTGCAGCCAATTTCGCAATCAAAGATTCGGCTACACCGGGCGAGCCTGAACTGTCAACCCAAGAATTCAAGACGTTCAGTATCTCTTTGGTATCCCAATGCTTTCCCTTTTTCAGGTTACTTGACGAGAAGGCTCGCGACAAACCACTCTTAGGTCGCAGTTGCGCGACTTCAGCAGACCGTCTCTGTAGCAGGCCATCGGCTACTTCATCATCGCCGTGGGTTCGGAAAGACGTTGGGTGAGGTGGTCGGGTGAGAGGAGTAGGGGCATTGGGTGGTAGTGAGAAACCCCATTGCTGTGATAATTGGATGATGCGCCTCTGTCGGGCGTTAACCGTTGAGGAGTTCATTTTAAGATGCGGGTATCATTTGAAATGGCGAGTAGACGAGTCAATGGCGATATCGGCTGTTAGAAGACGGGTTGAGACTCGATTTGAATGCTGTAAATCTGGCGGTGTTGTATTGGGTATCAAATAATGAATGCGTGTTTGTTGTAGCAATAGCTGATAAGACAGTTGAAAGAATACAAATTGATTGGGAAGAATGATGGGTGGTTGAGAAGAAGTCAGCCCCTCACAAGGCTGCGATGATATTGTTATTGTACAATTGAGGAAACAAAACACGACCTGGTACTTCCTGGCTTGGCCGAGGGTGCAGTGGCCTCGCCTTTTGTCTCGAGGTGAGGTCCAGTCGGAGGCGGTTCTTAGTGTTACAGTATATGCCTGAAGGCCGGGGGGAGCCTGAAGGCTGTGATACCCCACTGTATGTGCGCTAAGCCACAGCCGCAACACCCCACACACGTCTGGGGGTCACATCGTGTAATTCACTGGGCATGAGAGCCTCCAGTGAACCTGATATCTTGTGTGTAGTCTTAATTTCAAGGTTCAATTGCATTCTAGTCCTGTTCTACTGAAATTGAAGCTCAAGGACGCAATCGAACCAAGTTCGGCAGTATAGAATGCCTAATGTTTAATGTAAATTACACTTCGCTCTCGGCCTGTCATCGTATGAGTGGGTGCCCTGTCGTTGAGGTAAACGCCCTAAAATATGCACTCTGATTGAGGTGACGTATAGCGGCCCAAGGGCTAATGATAATCATTGACCCTAGCATTGGACAAAACAATGGTCGCAAATCGCCAATTCAACTAATGAACATCTCAATGCATTAGCCGGCCACAATAAGAATCCTCCGACGCACGCATACCTACAATACAGGGACACTCCCTGGACGAGCTTGCGAAGCTCTTCTCATGCCAAGCCGCTTGCACTGCCACGATCCTCTGTCATGACATCTGCTCCAACTGCCACTGACACATGAAACCAACGCCCCGGCCCCTGGCTGAAAAACTCTCATGGCGATCACTAGGCCGTAAAGAGGCCAGTTCGGGCGACGTCTAAGAAGATCCCCGTCGGGAGGTTGGACCGACGCCTCCGTCTAAGAGGAGCTGGCCACGCGTTTGCTGGCGTAGCCTCAACCTAATTGAGACTTTCTCTCGAGACTAATGTGAGAACTTCTGTAAACGACCTGCGAATGGGCTGATGTTTGAAGAATCCTTCTCGTGGTTCGTGTAGCTTAGAATTAACGCTAGAAGTTTAGTCAAACTGTTGGAACAACGTTGAAGTTGACGAGGACTAAGCCCTTTGGGGGTAGCATTTCGAACATTCTTGAGCAATTCATGGAACAACAAAATTACTTCCCCTCTTCCTTATCTTCAATTCATCATTGTGTTATTTTCCGGTTGACTCGGTCGGTGTCACCGTATATTGACCTGAGAGAGGCGTAACTGTAATTATGCTTACTCAATTGTTTACTCTAAATCCCAATGCTTGGATGGATAGTCAACATTTTCTATTCAAGACTGGTCTGCAGATATCAGTAGATGACATGAATGGTATCGCGTGTATTAACCCATTGAGAACTAGCATAACGATCTGATCAACAACCGACATGCAGGTCTCATTCAGAACCGACTGGTCCTAGCGTGTCCATATTAGCTGTCAAGTAAGTTCACAACAACCTTGAAACAAGCAACACGCAAACTTAGCTTTTGCAAAGCCACACTCGGCATTTGTGTTGGAGTAGTAGTAAATCGACATACTTTAAATTCATGATATCATAAAGTTGTCATTTCGGTAGGCATTGAAGAGGGCTATCTAAATCATGACGACCCAGTCCAAGTTGGCTGAGACATCACAAGATTCATCTGATCAAAGCGCTGTAACCCTGGTGTATCTTGCGTATAAGGATACCAGAGAACATCCTCGGGCCTCCAGAAGTAAGTAACCGTGTATCTACAGCTAGGGTCCAGCCTAGCTCTTGGACGCAATGCCCATATCATCGTGAGCCCGGGATCATTATCAAATGTCATGCAGTAATACTCAGGCGAGTTTTTTTCACAATTGGTTTCCGAGGCTGACTGCGACTTATCATTTTTCCCTTCAGGCAGGCATGGGTAGGCAATCCAAGGTGGTTTCAAGACTCTAGACAGACTAAATGAAACCACCTTCTTTGACCTGAGCTGGGCTATAGGGTAGTGTACTTGCCGTGTAAGTGGCACGGGTAAGAACTTAGCCGACCATAATAAGAGCTTACTAATTCGATAGCGAACAAGATCGAAGATAAACTGGCGATGTGATTTAAACTGCGTTTTGGTCTAAGCTAGTAGCAATAAAGAAGCTGGTGATAGAGGGCTTGTATATGTAAACATTGGATGCAAATGTGATGGTATAATGCTCCATGATTAAGCCAGTGTCATCTGCTTTCTTGAAGGGGAACTGTAAGCAACGAAACCATGAATCTTACCAGTCACTCAGCCGAATAAGCACTTTATCTATTATACCTGCGCAATAAATCAATCAATCTCGAGATAATCAAATCAACATCTCTTCTCTTCTATCTATATCCGAAACCGCAATCATGACGTGCAATCACCTCACCTCAGTATTACCCCGCCATCATAGGCCCAGTCCCCAATCCCCGCCATACAGTAGCTCCGAACCACGCCTCCATCAAAACCGCCCTCTCCCGACCCGACACATTAATAATCCCCAGTTCCGACCGTCACCCTCATGGCTCAACCTCTCCGTCGCTCCCTGCTCAGAACCAGCACCATATCAAAGCACCTCACACCCTCAATTCAAATCCAGCGAATCTCTAGAATAGCCTCGCACTTCTCAACAGCAACAATGGCGCCTGTACCTCCCAAGATGAAGGCCGTTCAGATTAACAAGAACGGTGGCACTGAAGTCCTCGAGTTCAACGACGTTTCTGTTCCCAAAGCTGGTGAGGGCCAGATCCTTGTCAAGAATCAGATTGCAGGCTTGAACTATATCGATACATACTTCCGAAGTGGTCTCTACAAGGCGCCCCAGTTTCCTCTTACGCTCGGCCGTGAGGCTGCTGGTACTGTCGTTGACGCTCACTCTTCTGTTAAGGATTTTGAGAACGGCACGCGCGTGGTATTCATGGGAACTGTGGGCGCATACGCCGAATACAGTGTTGTCAACGCTTCTGACGCTGTCAAAATTCCCGACGAAGTTCCCACTGACCAAGCCGTCGCTGCCTATCTGCAAGGTCTTACAGCATGGACCTTCATCCGCGAAGCTGGTCAGGTCAAGGCTGGCCAATGGGTTCTTGTTCACGCTGCCTCTGGAGGTGTAGGCACTCTGCTTGTTCAGCTGCTCCGAATTGTCGGCGCCAAGGTCATTGGTACTGCTAGTTCAGAGGAGAAGCTGGCGCTTGCGAAGAAGAATGGTGCGGAGTGGGTTATCAACTCTCATGATGATGTCGTTGCAAAGGTTAAGGAGATCACTGGCGGTCATGGTGCGGATGTTATCTTTGATGGTGTGGGCAAGGCTACCTTTGATGGAGATCTTGAGTTGATTGCTGCCAAGGGTAGTCTCATTTCCTTTGGTAACGCTGTAAGTCATATTTCAACAACTTTCGCATTCAAAGCTAACGACAAACTCAGTCCGGCGCCGTGGATCCCGTGAGCCTCTTCCGACTTACACCCAAGTGCGTCCGCTTGATGCGCCCTGTAGTCAACGGATACGTCTCCGAGCGAGCTGATCTCGAAAAGTACACATCCGAGCTCTTTGACCTCATCAAGTCCAAGAAGCTCGAACTTACTATTCACAAGGTGTACCCCCTCAAGGACGTGGCACAGGCACACCAGGACATTGAGAGCCGAAAGACGATTGGAAAGTTGCTCATTAAAATCGATTAAGTCTAGCCTTTTAATTTTTATTTCGAATGCGCTGTCTGTCTATAATGCTATATGGATGGTTTAACCATGACCAAAAAACATAAGTCTTTTAAAAGAAGTTTTCATCCCGGTCCGTAAACTGCGAGAGGCCTGCTCGCACAAGGGTGGCCTTGGTCATCATTATTTCTATTCTTAAGCCTTGGAAGACTTGACAGCCTCAACCATCTCGGCGGGAGGATCTTGTCGGTAACCCTTGGGGTTGTTGCTGACCCATTTCCAGAGGTCATCGCAGGCCTTCTCCATGGTGAGCTCAGTCTTCCAGTTGAGCTCCTTGTTAGCGAGTGTGGGGTTGGCAGTGAGATCGAGGACGTCTCCTTGTCGTCGGGGGCGGACCTCGTAGGGGAGATCGCGGCCGACGACCTTGCTGAAGGCCTTGATGATCTCAAAGACGGTGCTTCCACGGCCGGAACCCAGGTTCCATGCCTTGACACCGGGCTGGTTCTCGCGCAGGTAGTTAAGAGCGACAAGGTGGCCGCGGGCAAGGTCAACAACGTGAATGTAGTCTCGAATGGCAGTACCGTCGCGAGAGGAGTAGTCTACCGGATCTTAGAAGTTGCGTAGCAATCATGCACTAGGAAAACTCACCATCGCCGAATACCAAGAGCTTCTCACGTTCACCAGTAGCAACCTTTCCAAGGAGGGGAAGAAGGTTGTAAGGAACACCAGCGGGGTCCTCACCCATGATACCAGTGGGGTGAGCACCACAAGGGTTGAAGTATCGCAGCAGAGCACCGTTCCATTGCTTGTACTCCTTGCCGGCCTTCTCCAAGTTGCTTCGCTGAGCATTAATAAAGTCAGTGATAACGTCCTCGATCATGGACTTGGTGCGGCCGTATGTGTTGGTAGGTCCAATAGGGCAGTGCTCAGGGATGGGAATCATGTTAGGGAAACGAGTAGCATCGCCGTAGACGGTAGCGGAGGAGGAGAAGACAATGTTGTTGACGTTGTTGCGCTCCATAGAGCGAAGCAGAGAGATACTGCCGCCGACATTGACGCGGTAGTACTCGAGAGGGATCTCGCCAGACTCGCCCACAGCCTGGATGGTGTTAGTCGTAGATGATCGATTCGGCTGACATGTGACTTGCCTTGAGGGCAGCGAAGTGAATGACGCTGTCAATGGCAGGGTGCTTGGCAAAGACCTCGTCGATGGCCTTCTCGTCTGTGACATCGACCTTGTAGAATGTAGGTCGGCGACCGCAGATCAGCTCAATGCGGTCGAGGACAACCTCTGAGGAGTTGTAGAGGGAGTCGATGATAACGACATCGTAACCGTGCTCAAGAAGGGCGAGAGAAGTGAAAGAGCCGATGTAGCCGGTACCACTGGAAGATCAATCGTTAGCTGGTGCTTCTTTGTCTAATGCGACACCGTATGATCCGTGTCCTGAAGCTTGCGACAACAAAGACAATGTCTAAGACTAATAAGAGACAGTGGGGGACAGTGTCGCAAGGGGTGATTGAGTGGCTTACCCGGTGATGAGAACAGTTCCAACAGGCATTTTCAGTAGATTTCTTTGTTCTGACTGAGCGATTCAAGATTGCGGTGAAAAAAACACAAAGCAAAAGAAGTCGAGGAGGCGGGTTGCGTTGAGGGATGGCGGGGTTAAAGGTCAATGAATGGTACAGTACTGTACGGAGTAGGTAGGGGGGAAACTGCCGGGGATGGCGGGGCAGCTTTTTTTTTTTTTGGGCTCATTAGAAGGAGGGGGTTCATGCTGATGTGATTAGCGCTGCTAATTTAATGGCGGTGGGACTCCAAGGATCTTGACATCGCGATGCCTCATGGAGGATTATTCGGGGCTTGAGGCTGAAGTGTCAACAACGACTGGACTGTCGATATCGGATCTCACGAGAATGAGTCGAACGGTAGAGAATGAGTGACAAATAATATCTCAGTATGGCATAGGCCCGAATGGACTACACTCGAAATCGAGCTTACAATATGCGCTCCATACAACGGCCTTGTATTAACGATGGTCTACCCGACTCCAACTGAACCGAACAGACGATCATGGTGGGCGGGCAGGGTATTTGTGGAGTACAGGCCTCGTAATGATTATATCTCTTACATTCTCCGTTTGTACGTACTATTCAATGAAACAATGCATCTTGTAGTTGGCAGTTGATGGAGAAATGTCGTCCATTCATGAATAATGACTCCAACTTAGATGCGCATGCATTGATAGCGCTCTCTCCGAGGCTACCTCCGATTTTAAAGGCTTCGTATTGCTTCTCGTATCGGCCATGAATCTGAAGGACTGCAGATATTAAAGAATGACTAAGAGTATTCCTCATTTGATACAAATTTGGAGGAAATTATCTTGCATTTTGCTCATAGTCGAGGCTTTAATGGGCTGTGAGTACGAGTCTCAATTCTTCACTAATAACTCTAAGTAAAGTTGAGTTGGTCTCAATTAGATGCGGCGGAATATGGAACGATGGCGCATTTTATTTGAAATTGAGTTTATAATAGGAAACTGAGGATTAACAAACAGATCATCTGCCTGAGGTTTATTGAGCTGACTTTCTTGAACCAATCTTGATGCTGCTTCACTGTAATGAAGCACTTGCAACGCCAGTGCACGTGATCACGTTCACCAGCCTCACGATTTGCGCCGCCTAATCCTCGGCGCGTATCGCGTCGGCGTACAGCATCTTCGCGATAGCATCGTAAGAAGTATCGACAAAAAAAGAAAGACGCATTTCAACGACCCAGCAAAAAGATCTCATCGCCGATACCGAAATTGTTGTACTGTACTGTAATTCTCGCGAACTTTTTGACGACACCTCTCACGGCCCATTATTTGCTCATCTCACCGCCACCAACATGTTTCTTTGTTGTATTTGACTTCAACTCAACGCTTAGATTGGCCAGTCAAGCTGGCACATAGCAAACCTGTCTTTGTGAATCAAGACTGGAGGAGGGGAGCTCTTTGGTGGTGTTGCTCTGATACGTCTGTGTGGCAGACACAAAGTCAGTGCTGCTATTTTTCATCTCAGAGGACAAAGAACCGCCACTTTCAACCGTCGTCATCTTAAAAACAACGGACACGATTTTCTGAAAGAAAAGGACGCATCTCATTTCAGATTGAATTTTTCTTGTTGATCAATTCTCTGTTCATACACACTTCTCTCAACTCTCACATTTCACCTCAACCATGCCTCCCAGAGTCAGTAGACGTAATACCCGCCTCACAAGCCGGGAACCCGAGCAACAACCCACGAATGAGTCGACGAATACGTTGGTGAGACCTCACTTACCGGCTCTGCAAGGAACGCCAAGTACACGGAGACAGTACACATATGGCTCTGGTGCTGAGCCACCACCAAAGGTGGGAGCTGGTCTGCAGCGCATGGATTTGGGCAGTGCCGTCAATCAAGCCCTCGCAAACAACGTCGATGATGAGGAAGAATTCGTGCGGCCAGCAAAGCCCAGGGCAGCGTCCGCAAGGGCAGATGATGTGGGCCCATCAAGAGACAGTAAGTGATATGGACATTGCTCTCGACAAACCCTAACATGAATTAGATGTATCACGCTCAGCAACAGGCGCTGTTCAGCAATTAGCGACTGGGAGAGATGATGATAGCTCGCGAAGTTTTGGGTTGGAAAGCGACTACTACGAAGATGCAACAATAGGGTCGGTGCCACCTTTGACAGCAAGAACTGAAAGGCAGCCTGTTGCCTCCAACCCGGCCCCTCGAGCTCAACGAGATACGTCTGTACAGCGTAGCCTGCAGCCATCTCGTCTGCGGGAGCAACACAGTCTTGAGGCGCAGCCCAATAGACCCAGAGTGACTCAACAGGCGTCACTTAATGTACTTAGACAAACGCGGCAGGAATCGCATGAAGCAGAAGAAGACGGGCTGGAAAAGGCGGCTGGGCCTGCTGCTCGTAGTAGGACTACGGTGAATACACCAGCCCCAAATAAAACCCGACAAAGCCAGCCCCGGTCTCGAAACCCTCCGGTAGTGGAAGATAGTGAGGAGAGCGGAAGCTCTGCTGAAAGCGGTGAAGACGATATCGAGAGCGAAGTCCATTATGGAGGCAAGGCAAGCATGGCACGCACAATGACAAAGAAACCTACAAAGAAGTCTACGCGTACAGTTGCCAACCCAATCCGCCGACAGCCAACACAGCAGCTATCTCAAAACGCTGCTCCCGAGAGCAGATTTCAAAGAATAAGCGGAGGCCAGAGCCTTTTTTCTAGAATAGATAGGCCTGCTTCGCAATCAAGCGCATTCGAAAAGGCCCGTCAAATTCCCAATGATCCACAAGAGCGTGTCTGGGACATTCAGCGAGAAATTCAAGAAGCCGAGGATCAGGTTGCTCATGAACGGGCAGAGAGAGCCCGGAGAGAACGAGCGCCTCAAATAGAGCCGTGGCGTCAATGGTTTCGGGAACAGTTTGCTTGGTTATCAACACTCTGGCCATTTAACTTGATTTGGAGACGGCGTGAAGCCGACGACTTTGACGACTTTGACGATGATCAATACAACAACGGTGGCCCTACGGATTGGTGGAAGTTACTAAATCCAATGACATATCTGCAGTCTGTGGTATGGTTGGTCGATAAGATTATGGATCATTTCGTCAGCCTTCTCGACGGATTATCTGGTATTCAAATCCGAGGTTCTTGGACCGAAGGAGTGGTCTACGCTGTTCTCATCGGCGGTGTTGGCTTGCTTTTGGGAGTCTCCCTCGTTTCGGGCATGGGAGCTGTGAAACCGTCTCTACCAAGTATTCCAAACTTTGGCTTAGATGGTCTCCACATCCCGAACCCTTCTGGCTTTATTTACGATATTGGAGACGTGATGCCATCGTTCTCATGGCCCTCGTTGCCGTCCTGGAGCAGAGACGACGATGAGATTGATGTCTTCCGAGAAATTCCAATCAACAACGTTGGACTTACGGATGAAGTCAAAAAGGCAGTAAAAAAGCTGACTTCAAAACTCAGTGATCAGAAGAAAAGTCTCGAGAAGCTAGAAGCGAAACTCCCTCAATACATCACGATGGAAACCGTCAATGGAAAGCCGTCTATTCCCCAACAGTTCTACCATGGTCTTCAAGATTATCTGAAGGAGAGTGGGAGCTTTTTGAACATGAAGAAGAAGGGCGGAAACTACGAAATCTCCACGGAGAAGCAGTGGAAGGCTATCGTGACTGGACTCGGTAAAGACAAAGATTTCCAGTCGAAGCTCACGAAAGTCGTCGACAGCGGTATTGAGGAGAAGCTGCCTGCTTTCTGGGACACATGGTTCAAAAACAACAACAAGATTCTCGACCCGCTCATTGAAAAGGCAATGGCCAAGACTAAGGCTGCTGGATCAGGAGCTGGATTCGACAAGAAAGTCGCGCAGATTGTCAATGAGCAACTCGGAAAGCAGAACCAGACTGTTGTTACTCGAAGCGAATTCATAAAGCATCTCGGCAACGAACTGGCAACTCACCAAGCAACAGTTCGGGCCGAGCTCCAAGAGCTAAAGTCGGATATGTTGACTCACATTCAGGAGTCGATTCGTACTGCACAGTTGATGGCTCCCCAGGGGACATCGGATGCCGAGATGAGAAAGCTCATTCGCGAGATCGTTGTCCAGACTATATCGGACGAAGTCCTCGGAGTTGGTGCCAAGGCAAAGATTCATGAAGACTGGAACACGCGGCTCAAGCATCAGGTCAACTTCTTCGCCATTGGTGCTGGGGCCACCATTGATCAGTCCCTCACGACAGGTGTATGGGACCCATGGAAGAAGGGCGTCGCCACTCAAGAAGCTTTGAAGCGTGGCCTCTCTGGCATCCGCCCTCTCCCTGCCCTGGCAGCACTTCTCCCATGGCAAGATGAGGGAGACTGTTTTTGCTCAGTTCATGACATCGATGGCAGCGGACGATACCACGGTGCCAGAATCTCCGTTCACCTTGGCCACTTGGTCGTCCCCACTGACATCGTGATCGAACACATTAATAAGAACGCCACAACAGACCCACTGGCCCGACCGCGACAGATCGAAGTCTTTGCTAGATTCGAGGACAAAACGGAGCGTGATCAAGTCTTTGCTACAACATCCAGCTGGTTCAGAGAAGACACAACTAACCGCAATGTCTCGGTCCCTTTGTCCGATCAATTCGTCAAGATCAGCGACTTTGAGTACGTTGGAAACGATCTAAACGATGGCGTTCACGTACAGCACATCAAAGAGCAGTTCTCCAACCTCGGAATCGGGACAGATCAGATCGTCGTTCGATCCATGGGCAACTACGGCGCGGTAGACCATACGTGCTTTTATCGCGTCCGGTTATTTGGAAACGTGGTGGAATAGCTGGTGTAAAAATCAACAGATAAGCAAATCTGTTGGTGCAGTCTAGATTTGATGCGCTTTCTGGGCGTTGGGGATAGTTGGTCGGTTCATGTACATAGTCTTGTATGGGAGTGTGAATTATATACGCAAGGCATCGAAGCGCGGAGCTGGTACGGGAATGGATAGCTTTGCTGAGAATGGTGCTACTTACAATTTAATCATGACTTTTCTGATGACAGCATGAATCAACCCTATCCAACGGATACTTCAAGAGCATAAACTTGAGCATTAACCCTGTGCATTTCAATTCGCAACTTTTGTCTATCCCTATATACAAGGCTCCAAAGGGTATCGAACCTATCCACCTCCTTAATCCAACAATCCAGTAGCAAGCGCCTCGAGATCCTCCAAAGTCTCCGGCTCGTCCTGCACCTTGATGACCCTTCCCTTGCCCTTGCTCTTCTTCTCGTCCTCCGAGTCGTCCTCGAACCACTTCTTGGCTCTCTTCTTGGGTGGCTCGCGATCCTCCTCGCTGTCCGACCTGTCGCCTCCCATCGGCAGCGATCGCATGAGCGCCAGAGGATCTTCGCCGTCGTCGGCATTGTGCAGCATGGGCGCGTCGCCGTCGTCGTCTGATACAATGCCCATGCGCTCTGCTCGCTCGGCGGCCTTGCGCTTTTCTCGCTTCTCGCGACGCTTTTGCTTGGCGAGAGCCTTGTCGTCCACATCTGCCTCGCGAACGCGCGACGTCTCGTCTTCGACGAACTTGCGGCGTTGCTCTTCGGCTGGACCTTCTCCTATGAAGTCGTCCTCGTCCTTGAGCTCGTAGATAGCATGGGCGTTACCGTCTTCGTCGAACACGACTTTGGTTGAGTTGCCCTTGAACTTGAGCATCTTCTTCTTTGACTTGAGAGCCTTCTCACGACGTTTTGAGTCGACCACAAATGGTTCTTCACCACCCAGACCTTCAATGACCTTTGCTGTGCTCTTGAAAGCGTTGTTTGCCTCGTCGTCTAGCTCATCATCCTTCAGTACTCTCTTGACTGACAGGAAATCGCCGTCGTCATCATCCGCCTTCTCATCGCCATCAAGCACAAGCTTGTTGTAATGACTCGACAGAACGTCTTGATTTGTTCGCTCAAACATCTTGTCGTACTTTGTGCGCACCTCATTCTTTTTCTTTGACTTCTCGCCATCTTCTTCCATTTCAGAGTCGCTAGACATGCCAGCACGAGGAGCATTCTTTATCTTCTTGATATCTTCGCCCTTTCTGAACTTGACCTGCGGTGTACCAGGGAGACCAAGACTAGCAGCGTAGCCATCAAGATCTAGTTTGTTGAACTTGAAAACATCCTTGTCTCTTTGTAAATGAATTGACCGTGTGTAACTAATGAAGGCCTTTTGGCCAAGGTACTTCAGATCTGGGTTCTGGAAGCACATGCTTTGTAGTTGATCCTTGATACTCTTCTTTTTCTTCTCTTTGACATTCACCTTTTGTATGGGGATCTTCTTCTGCTCAAGCTTCTTCAACATTCCTGTCTCTTCGCTGGGGTCGAGGAATAGCACAGCTCGACCATTGCTCTGGTATCGAGCTGTTCTTCCCACTCGGTGGATATATGTGTCTACATCCTCAGGACAATCGGCCTGAATAACCCAGTCAACGGCAGGGAAATCAATTCCTCGCGCGACGACGTCAGTTGCAAACAAACACGATTGCTTCGCCGCTGTGAACCTGCTTGTAATCTCCATTCGTGCAATTTGCTTCTGGCGGCCGTGAAGATGTAGTAGAGGAATACCGGGCTGGAGATGACGGAAACTCTCGTATACGAATCGAACCTGTTTGCCTGAGCTCAGAAAGACAATGATCTTGCTCTTCAGATTAGCCTTGATGAAGCCATATAACGTGTCGAGTTTCTCTGTCAGAGGCGTAATGATGTAGTGTTGTTGGAGGTTTGTAGGAGTGGCGCTAGCGGCTTCTTGGTGAACAGAGACGTATTCGGGGTCCTTGAGACTCAGACGAGCAAGATCCGAGACCTTCTTGCTCTGGGTGGCACTGAACATGAGTGTCTGTCGTGATTGGGGCAGATGCTCGACTAGCGCATCAACATCAGATTGGAAACCCATATCCATGATGCGATCTGCCTCGTCCAGAACCAAGATCTGCAAGTTGTTGGTATCGAAACCAGCTGTCTGATCAAGATGCTGCAGCATTCGACCGGGTGTGCAAACCAAAATATTCATTCGATCCAATCGTTCCGCTTCCTCCTTCAAGCTCTTTCCACCGATGACCAAGCCTGCTGAGAAGACGTGGTTCCTGCCAACCTTTCGAAGCACCTGGAAGATCTGGACCGCGAGTTCTCGAGTGGGAGAAATGATAAGGGCGCCTAGTCCATCGTATTCGGTCCATTGAGCACGGTAGAGTTTCTCGAGAACGGGAACAAGGAAAGCCAGAGTCTTTCCGCTTCCTGTCTTGGCGGCTCCCATGACATCTTTGCCCTTGAGAGCCAGTGGAATGGCGTGAGCTTGAACATCGGTGAGGGTTTGGAAGTGTGAGGCTTCGAGGCCGCTGGCGGTCGGTACGGAGAGAGGAAGATGGGAAAAGTTCTTGATTTCTTCCGACTTGGGGTCCTGAATTCGTATTAGCCAGAGTAAAAGATTGTCGTAATTTACATCTCCATACCAAATCGGTCACTCGTTGCTCAAGCTGCTGAAGATCCTCTTGCTCTCTCTTGCGCTTCTGTTGGCGCTGCTCGGTACGACCATTCTTTTGTGGCTTGGGTCCTCGCCCAGATCGCGCATGAGGAGGCATTATATGGAGTCGCGGCGATGGAAAGGAAGAGAATTGAGGTGACTTTCTCTAGACCTTGTCGTTGGCGCAAACCAAAATCGAAGTCCCAGTTCAAAGTCGCTGGAAATTTTTTGGAAAATGCGCGGCGCATTGCAATACCGATGGCCGACTGTGGGGCGCTTTACCGGAAGAAGCTTACTGCTATGGCAGAAAAGATTCACCGCCAAAAAATTGAATCCGACTGTTTCTGCCCCTCCACTCAAGTAAGCTTCGCGAATTCATCGCAACTAGCTTCAAGACAACATGAAAAACGACAAGAAAACGAAGAAGGCTGCCCCTGCGGCGAGTCAAATCGCTGATAAGCGATTTGCCGACTTCGAGACCGATCCTCGATTCCGGTTGCCCTCGAAGAAGCAGACAAAAACCACAATCGACAAGCGTTTCTCTCGCATGCTTAAAGATGACGAGTTCACTGCTACCGCCAAGGTCGATCGATATGGCCGAAAAGTAAAGTCGGATTCCAAGAAGAAGGCTCTACAAAGGTTGTACCGCGAGGAAGATGAAGAAGACGAGGAGGAGGAGGGGGGAGAGGAGGAAGATGACATCCAGGTCGACGATGACGAGGTCGTTCAGCGAGAATTGCGAAAGGCGCACGAGAAATACGACCCTGCCCGAGGCGGTGGCTTCTCATCTTCTGAAGACGACTCCGATTCTGAAGAGGAAGAGTCCGACTCCGATTCTGAAGAAGGTGGCGCGCAAGTCGATACCGAGGGAGACATGCAGCGATTCCAAGACGAGCAAAACGATGTCGAGGCTGGAGAAGTGACGAATCGAATCGCCATTGTCAACCTTGATTGGGACCACGTTAAATCTACCGACCTCATGGCTCTCTTCAACAGTTTCCTTCCTGAAACTGGTGGCAAGATCGATAAAATTTCAGTATACCCTAGTGAATTTGGCAAGGAGCGCATGCGGCAGGAAGAAGTTGAAGGACCCCCGAAGGCATTGTTCAAGAACTCCAAGAACGACTCGGATTCAGATTCAGATGATAGCGACGAGGGAAGTGAGGATGGAGATGAGCGAATCAAGAAGAGTCTGCTACAGGAGGGTGACGACCAAGACTTCGACAGTGATGCGCTGCGATCTTACCAGCTCGATCGTCTACGATACTACTATGCCGTCATGATCTGCTCAAGCCCAGAAGTTGCACAGAAGCTTTACGAGGCAGTTGATGGACGAGAGTACCAGTCATCCTCCAATTTCCTTGATCTTAGATTCGTTCCCGACGATGTCACTTTCGATGACGAGCCCAGAGACGAGTGCGAAAAGGTTCCCGAGTCATACAAGCCTGTTGAATTCGTGACAAACGCCCTCCAGAGCTCAAAGGTCAAGCTTACCTGGGACATGCATCCTGAGGAGGCATCGCGTAAGGAGTCTATCAACCGCGCCTTTAGTGGTAGTCGCAACGAGATTGAAGAAAATGATCTCCGCGCATATTTGGCAAGCGACAGCGATGACGACGACGAGGTGGAGGAAGAAGAGGTCGTTGAGGAGAAGGGAGAGGACGAGCCTAAGCTCTCCAAGAAGGAATTGGCGCGCCGAAAAATGCGCGCTGCCTTGGGTCTAGCTGAGGAATCTACCAAGTCTTCCAAGAATGGCCCCGTAGGCGACATGGAGATCACTTTCACCCCTGCTTTGTCAGAGAGCGCACCGAAGAAGACAGCTGAGGAGGAGACGACAATTGAGAAGTACATCCGAAAGGAAAAGGAGCGCAAGGAGAAGAAGCGCGAAGCTGCACGAGCTCGACGTGCTGGTCAGGATCCCGAAGCCGAGGAGGAGGAAGAGGAGGTTGTCGAGGCTCCTGCAGGCGAGACTGACGACCTTGGATTCGACGACCCCTTCTTCACTGCCGCCGAAGACCCCGCAGCATCCTCCAAGACGTCCATCCGGAAAGCCGACCGTCTCAAGAAGCGGGAAGCCCGCGAAGCCGCTGAGGCCGAAAACAAAGCCCAGAAGAAGCAGCTCGAGAAGGTCATGGCCGACGTGGACGCAGACCAGGCTGATCACCTGGACCACTTCGACATGAACGAGATCGTCCGCGCCGAGAAAGCCAAGAAGAAGAAGGGCAAGGCCAAAAAGAAGGCGCTGGCCAAGCAATCCCGCGGCGGCCTGCAGGAGGACTTTAGCATGGATGTTGACGATGACCGTTTCAAGGCTGTGTTTGAGAGTCACGAGTATGCTATTGATCCTTCGAATCCCAAGTTCAAAGCTACAGAGGGTATGCAGAAGTTGCTTGAGGAGGGTAGGAAGAAGAGAAGAAATGCAGAGGGAGGGGATGAGGAGCCTAGAAGCAAGAAGGCTAAGAAGGGACGCAGGTAATGTAATAGATTCTGTATATTTGGTTAGGTTGGAGTTGGGTTAAAAAGTGGTATTTGATAGCATAAGTCATGAAGCATATACTGTTCAGTTCCTCTCGTCTACTGACGCTCAAATATGATGCTCGATACATAAATCTTTTAACATTTCTCATCATCGCGGTTCTGTAGATCCCATCATCAATACTCTATGCATCCAATGGCTTCTGGCCACTCCAAAAATGCATCTTCCCATAAGCATGAACTTTCGGATCCCTCATGGACTGTCTACACTCTGCAAAAAACACCTCCATCTCATCCTTCCCCCATCCCAGCTGCGGAAAATGCAGGTTCCCAATAGCGGGGAAGAATTCCTCACACGCAGTTCGATAATACATGCCCACCAATCTCATGACCCTTTCACCATCAGCAATAACTCTCCCAGCGGGGGGCGTGACTTACTTGTCTTTTGGCCACGTCCCATAAGGCAGTTTGATAAAATTATGTTTGATATTGACGAAGCCTGCCTCGGCGAGATATTGGCCTCCGAATACAGCGGCATGTGCGTTTGTTTCGTAGAGGGCGAATGCTTGGAGGATGATTTCTGTGAAGCGTTTCAGGGGCCAGTCGTCGGGAATGCTATTGTCGTCTGTATGGACTTGGCCGTCTACGTCTTGGAGCTCTACCCAGGCGCCGGGTTTCATGTTTCTGGTATTCTTAGAGGAGTCTTGGGCTTAGAAGGGGCGGACTTACGCGTATACTTGCTTGAGAAGTGTAACGGGTGACTTGAGGATGGGGATCATGTTACGGAGATGAACAAAGTCAAAGTCATCGCCGTTGAGCCATTCGTCTTCGATATCGTCCACATAGAATCTGTCCAAGTTAGATTTAAGAACATGTGTAAGTGTGAATGAGTGAGACTTACTTGACGTTTGGGGGCACCCATGTCGGCTGTATTGGACTCAAGTCCAGTCCCAAAACTTCAGCACTTGGATATTTCTCGCCAACTAACACCATCAGCATCTCTCTCACATTCACTCATTCCTTCACATACTCTCAATGGCCCAGATCCCCGTACCAGTCCCCAGATCCGCTATCCTCTGCGGGTTCTCACCAACCGGCGCATAAAATAGCCGTCCATCTGTGGCTTCCAACATCATCGTATGGAGCATATCCTCACGGTTCTGCTCCGCCTCATCGTTTGGTAAGGGATATCGGCCATGGCGATAACGGTGATATCGACGGCCATTTTGATAGCTGTGTTTGAGAATACTGGAGCTTATGGATGTTGAGGAGGAGCGAAAACTTGAAGACTCTTCGGGATCAAAGTCGCTAGCGGAGAATTCGCCGTCTTCATCGCTGCCGCCGGCTTCGATTATTGTGTTGCCGTGTAAGAGGCCTTGGTTATCATTCGGGGTTGGGCCTGTATCTGGAAGTGGTGTTAGTTGTCATACGGTTGTCTTGTGCGACTCATTTCATCTGTCTTCTGACTCTTTCAACCTCAACTAACCATTCCCTCTCTACTCAATGCCCAAAGTGAATGTCATCCTCATACCTTGTTCATCATGCCCCGCAGAATCCGAGGTTTCTGGTAATGGAGGACTGCTCCTCGGACTCGCCCTTTTACCTTTTGTATCGTGAGCACCCATGTCTTTACCGTTTCTCCTCCGGCTATCACAATGCGCCTCGACTTGGGATAGCATCCAGTATAAATACTCCTTCACTCGATGAGGGGGAGAAAACAAGGATCACAACAATATGCACAATCGGATATAACATCCAATAAAAGACTCTACACAAGTGGCCTGTTTTGCTTCTTGCACTGCAAATATGACAGGTTCCAAAAGACAAGGGACAAGAGGGAAGAAGACCCTTAAGCGTGATAAATTGCGTAATATCTCAACTTACACTGACGAAAAAGGATAGTCCTTCTGTACGTAGCTCATCTTGACTTGCCCGTTTACGCAGAAGCTATAAAAGCATCCTTTGGAATTTTCTCTTTGGCAATTCTGACGTCCTCGGCGCTGCAAGACTAGTGCCTGATCTGGACCCTTTGGCGTTGAGAACATGCCAGTCGACACGGCACGAGCAAGGGCCTCTTCACATGGGTAGGATGATTTTGGGATTTGACTTGATGTCCGAGATTTTCGCATTCGAGGAATTCATGGAGATAGTAAAATACTGGCGTGAGGGTTTGAAGCGACATCTCGGGAGGAAATAGAGTTGGGAAGATCGGGGGATAGATCGAAGCGAGTGCTGGGGTATGAGTTACAGTATCTTAGCTTGGATTTGACGGGAGGTCGCTGGATTGGGTATTCATGTTGGTGCTTTCTTGTTAGTTGACATATCACTCTAATTGGTTATATTGCAGCATGGCTGAGACAGTTCCAAGGTTTGCTGACTTTGCTCTTGGAGTGAGCGTTAGCCATTCAGTTGAAATAGCGGGATAACTGCATCCAAAATCCTGGGTCTCAACAGAACAAAAGACGTGGTAGGTGCAAGCTAACAAGTACCTAATTTTACGAAATTCCATCAAAGTGGTTAATCAAGCCAAGGCGTAATAGGTAGACATCAACAGCTCATGACTCTTTGGGTTGTTTCTATAGCAAAAGATGTTTCGTCGAGCTGGCTCGATACAGACATCCAATAAAACTCGATCTGTAACAAGGCCATTTCAGAACCGCCATCTGCACCAAACTATTTATGGACATTCCACCAGCATGACCGTATTGCAATGCCAGTGTTCCCCCTCATATGGATGCACATATGCACATGCAGTGCATATTGCGTATTTACGATAAATATCAATGCATCGCCCTGCAAGTGTGAGCGAGCGAACGAGTGAAGCTCCTTGGTTGGTTGGCAGCAGTGTAAGATAGAGATAAGAGATCTGTCCGCGTGATGGTGAAAAAGGGTGGGATATGCCGCAGGATCCGGTTCTCTAACTGCCGTTTCCGTCTGATAATCACAACACCAAGTCAAAAGTCGCGATACTAAGACCTTGACCGATCAAATGAACTTTTTGAATGCAGTTAGGGCGGTAGGTTTCATGGAGGCAAGGCCGTTGATCTGTTATGCACAAGACCCAAAACAATAAATGACAACACCATCGCAAGACAGTTCAAGTTGCCCGACTTCACCATTGTAACCCAGTTACAGAGGAAAAGAGGCTAGAGAAGGCTAGGAGACCACCGTAGCTGATCCCTGTCGCGAGTCATATAGCTCTTCCCCGCTCAGAGGCGGGAGAGACGCGATGCATGCTAGCAACCCTCTTTGTATTAATGAGGGTGTGATCAAGGTCGCATCGAGAGAGGCTGATGAGAAACCCCTTGAAAGCGCCTGTCGAAAGCAGAGGAACACGGGGGAGAAGAGAGTGGTGAGTGATTATAGTGGCAGTGAGCAGGTCAGAGTGGGATGATGATATCGTCTTATCTCCACCAGTTCATCACCAACATCACTCACATCACAATCCACAAGGCAGACAGTAGAGTCACTTACTGTGGAAGGGAAGCAAATGGACGACACATGAAATGCACCCACCATTCATGATTCATCGCCACTGAGGGACCCCTATCACAGAACGATCATCATCCCCTCCCAAACGTCGAGCGTCGAGCATCAAAGCATCCATCGCTTCATCATTCTCTCATTATCCTCTCACCGACTGTCGGAGCGAAAGTTCCCAAGGCTGCGTCGCATCGAGATCGTGATGGAGGGGAGCGAATTTGGGGGTCATCACCCTCCAAGACGAACGCCACTTTATCTGTGGGGAAACGCGTGAGCTTGATGGTTTTTTTGGTGCTAGTTACTAGGCATGGGTGTTACAAGACCTTGGAAGATATCTCTTTGTGTCATTATGGTATTTATATTCATATTCATATTCCTCGCAACTCTCCCGTTTCTCTTGAGTCTTCCTGTTTTCTACTTTTTCATCGTCTTCCTAATACAGGCCCGTGATAATTTTGAGCTCGTTGACCCATCTCCTCCAACGTCACCTAATATCTACTGTGACGAGACGGCTTGAAGCACCAACCAAATAATCAAGGCAATGCCGCCACATTCAAATTCTCCTCTACTTCCCATCTCCACACCCACAGCCATCGCATCGCCATATGAGCAACCTCCTCCTCCTCCTCCTGCTCCTACAGCCGCAAACCATGTTCAGCGCTTCGCCATCACGACTTTCTCTCTCGTTCGCTTCACCCGCGGTGTCTCATTAATCGCATACCCGCGCTTTGGCCTGTGGACCCTCGACATCGCACCCGACGGGTCAGCGTATATGCTCGCTAGTCTGATCGGCATTCGCGATATTCTTCTCTCGGGTCTTTTGTACACGAGCGACACTACAAACGCTGCCACCGACTCGGCTGCTCGTCGCGAGGTGACCCGTGCGCTTGCGACGAACTTGTTCAGCGATGCGCTCGATGCGTTTGTGCTGATATTCTACGCTGCGTGGTCCGACGACTGGGGAAATCCGATTGCGGTTATTGTCATCTCCGCTGTCATGGCCATCTTTGAACACTTGACGCTGTGGAGCTTGAGCGAGGATGATTGGGCTGCGCATGAGTATGGAAGTCTGGGCGATGATAAGAAGGCGAGGATGAATGCTTGGCTCCGAGAGTTGGAACGTTGTGGTCCTGAGACGTATCGACCTGAACAATCTGTTCCGCCATCTTCGCGCGCATCGTTCAGACAGTATGGAGCTATTGTTTAGGTGTTGATGAGCTATGGGTTTGATGAAAAGTTACGGCTGTTGTGTCTATTCTGCGTGGCGTTGAGGGCTTGTTTGCATCTGGGGTAGTTTTTATTAAGATGGTTGATCGTTTGGAGTTGGGAGTGCCTGTTGCATGATGAAGCATGGTGATGTTCTCGCGATGCATCTGGTTATGCAGTTTATCCCTTCAATACCATTGCTTTTGAGTTTGACATTTTTTATAGGCGCTGGGAAGAATGCAGGCGGTGAATGTGTCTAGTCTGTGTTCCGTATGCTACAGAGATGAGATGATGATGATAGACTCATAGTACCGAACTTTGGTATAAACGACAACTCTTACAAACCTTTGTCAAGCTTATCTGAAATCTTCAATTATTTATCTAGAAGCTCCGCAGATAAAGAAATGGCGTTGGAGCCCATAAATCTCATACGAACAATTCCATGACATAAACTCTATTACACCTCTACAGCAAATCGGAGATGTATATATCACAACCCTTGCTATGGCGTGATATATCGCATCTGAGGCACAATCAAGGGTCTGGCCTGACAAACGTGCCGTATGTGGAGCATATCGGCCGCTAAAATCCTACGGCTCAACGACAAAAAAGACTTCAAATCTTTTCTTTTTTCTATATTTCGCCTCCCTCAGTTGTCGCATTCGCCAACTTGTTATCTCCTGCGCTTCTTCTGTCGTTACACTTGTGCTGTCTTCTGCATTGAGTTGTTACCATGTCTGTACCTCGTGTAAAACGTGTGGCGGTCATCGGCGCCGGACCAGCGGGTGCTATTGCGGTTGATGCTTTGGCGCAAGAGAAGACGTTTGATCTTATTAGGGTTTTTGAACGCCGTGAAGGACCTGGAGGATGTTGGTAAGTTGTGTTGTCTCTAGCAGTCTACTAGACTAGATTCTTAAGAGAATTCAGACTGACAATGAAAGGATCGGTGATACAACTCAACCTCCAACAATCTCAAACCTGGCAAAGCTCGCAGATCGTACAGCAGATGAGCAATTACCCATCCCTGAGACCTTACCAGCACTTCTCCCCAAAAGCACACAGCCACGCCATGAAGAGTCATCTCTGTACCCGTATCTAGAAACCAACGTGGACACATCCACCATGGAGTTCACGGAGGAGCCCATCCCTGAAATCCGTAGTGAGAGATCAATCGGGATGCACGGCCCCGAGACGCCCTTTCGGCACTGGAAAGTCATGCGTGACTACATCGCAGGTATCTTGCATCGCAACCACTACGAAGATCTCATCTCGTACAACACCACTGTGGAACACGTTGAGAAGACGGGCGATGAGTGGAAGGTTGTGTTGAGAAAGGAGGGGAAGAAGCAGGATTACTGGTGGAGTGAGACTTTTGATGCTGTCGTCGTGGCCAGTGGTCATTACTGGGTGCCGTATATCCCGGCTGTGGAGGGCTTGGAGCAGTTCGAGAAGACGTGGCCGGGGAGTGTGGTGCACAGCAAGCACTTCCGAGGCCGAGACTCTTTTCGAGACAAGGTAGGTTATGTGACCTTGAGTCAGTGATTGTGCTAATATGCGTGTAGAGAGTCGTTGTTGTGGGTGCGTCTGTATCAGCGGCTGATATCGCAGTTGATCTCGTCGATACAGCCAAATCACCCATTCACTGCGTAACAATCGGCCACACCACAAACGTCTTCTTCGGCGACATAGCCTTTGACCACCCCAAGATCCAGCAACATCCATCCATCGCCAAAGTCGTCAATCGAACAGTGCACTTCATCGACGGAACCAGTGTTGCAGATGTAGACCACATCATCTTCGGCACAGGCTACAGCTGGACGCTCCCTTTCCTGCCTTCTCTCCCCGTTCGTAACAATCGCGTCCCCGGCCTGTACCAGCACATCGTATGGCAGAAAGACCCCACGCTTCTCTTCGTGGGTGCAGTTGGCGCTGGTCTCACGTTCAAGATCTTCGAGTGGCAGGCCGTCTACGCAGCTCGTATCCTCGCAGGCCGAGCGGTTTTGCCTTCACAGGAGGAGATGCAGAAGTGGGAGGATGAGAGGATACAGACACGCGGCGATGGACCAAAGTTCTCTGTTGTGTTTCCAGACTTTGAGGATTACTTTGAGGAGGTGAGGGAGCTTGCGGGAGAGGGTGAGCCGGGGGTGGGACGCAAGCTGCCCAAGTTCAAGAGGGAGTGGTTTAGGAACTTCATAGAGGGTACGGAGTTAAGGAAGGTATTGTGGAGGAAGTGGAATGCGAAGGCCAAGGCGGATCTTGAGAAGGATGATGTGAAGCCGAGGTTGTAGATAGACTTGGGCCGTAGAGTACATAATGTGTTTGATCTAGATATAGACGTAACAATAGAGTAGGAATATAGAACACGTATCAAAGGGAGCCAGAAAATGGACTGACCTTGGTCACCAAGTTCGTGCTACTTAATATCTTGTGTATATTTACAAGATGGTGAGTTCAAGATGTTACAGAGCTTCATGCCATATCGTCTTCTCTTTCGCTGTCTATGAATCACAGTGATACTGGCTATAAGCGCCTGTGTTCCAGGAGAAGAAAAGATTGAACCAAAGGCTCTAGAAGGCTACTGTCTAATATGTATTCCCAGGGGTTAGCAGCTTGGTTAATGAATTGACGTTATTGTCATCCAAGCTTACCCCATACCCCGGACTTTCAAGGTGGAGCTTCCAGGGGATGTCATGAACTTGACATGCCGGCAATGAGTTTCCATTTGGTAATAGTTTGCCACGATCGAGCCTTAAAACTTGGAGGATATACTTACACGAAACAGAAGAAGAGGCGCCGTTAGTGAGCATGTATTTGGGTGTGCACCCCGCATCTTGCCGGAGATCAATAACCAGCCATGACTTCTGGAAGCTTTCTAGCATGTGTCTTTAGGGGCATGAAAGTTTAGATACTATAGGTTCTGGGATGATAAGAAACGTTGAGACGTTTCATGTTATTGTCAAGATATCTAAGCTTTAAATGCTGAACTCTTATCGTAGCTAGGGATGATAAGCGAGTGCCGAGATGCGAGTTGGTGGAGTCTCGGGATCGATGCTTGCTTGACTCCACCAAATTTCCACTTGAGCTCTAGAATGTGACCCAGTATATGGACGTAGATTTTCTCTTTCCACGTACAAGAGCACCTTATAAGACATTGACCTCAGTATAATACAATCTGGTCACAAGATAGCAGAGTGCACAATATCCCTCAGGCGTCTATGTCTCATATGTCTCATCTCGGCTTCCAGCCTATCTCTCAGGGGAAACAAATAGCTTCCCTTCTTATCAGCGTTACGCCGTCACAGTGAACCAAGAATTAGCGTCGGTTAGCGGCTGATAGTGATGCGCTTCCCCGCGTTTTTATCTCGTCCAATGGACCAGGCCCTGGAGATACGCTGCCACGCCCCCCATGTCCGTTCTCGAATCCCATTAAGGACCAGCACCTCCATGTTCTTGCGAGGACGATCTTCTCTCCTTTTCATTCTACAGCTCCAACCTCTTCGTTTTCACCAAGTGAATACATGCAAAATGCAGACGAAAACATCAACAAAACCAATTTGCAGAAGAGCTTCAAAGACAAAGAATGGCCCTAATCCACGATCTCGCTCTGGCTGTGTTACTTGCAAGGCCAAGCATGTAGGTTCAATCTGCTTGTTTTGATAACGCATACTGACTATCCAGACAAAATGCGACGAGACAAGACCAGAGTGTCTAAGATGTATTCGAAAGGGCGTCAAATGCGGCGGTTACTGGAAAGAGTTTAAATGGTCCTTCAAGCATCAACCAGGCGAAGTAAACTTCGAGTTCGCGGCCCCAACTTCACCAACGTCTTCGCGAAGAAGCTCGACTATACAGCCCGAACCGTCATTCGTAGCGACGCCTTCTGCGGTATTCGACGTTCCACTAGATACCCCTGCTCCAGCGTTGGCTGAGGAGTTACCAATTGAAGACAGCACTTCAATCCTAGGTGACGCGAGTTGGACGACGAGTTCGTGTGCCGAGTCGGACAATGATATCTTTGCGCGGTCGAATTCAATCGTCGAAGAGACTATGAGTGATATGACGGTTCAGAATGTGGAGATGACATCTCAGGCTCTTACACCGACGAATGAATCTCAATACTTTGAAGGGACGCCTCTCACTATTGGTCTTATAACAGACACTTCATCCCTCCTCATCAGTAACTGGTTCGAACAAGTCTGTACATTATGGTCCGGCTTCGATTCAGACTTTAACCTCAATCGAAAACTCGCTCTTGAGCTGTGCACGAGCTCGCACTCAGTGTTTAGCTCATTGCAGAGTATGTCTGCTGGCTTCTTATCTACGCGATTACCGCACATGAAGCAATCGGCTATGTATTTCCTGCAAGCAGCCACTGGATCAGTTCTTTCAGAAGCAGAAGAAATCATTCAGAACCCGGCCGTCGATAACATGCCTGCTGGCGCACTATTCTCGCTGTTTTGCCTGGGAACGACGGTGTGTTGGGTTGATGCGAGACAGCTAGGTCTACCATTCTTCCGATCAGCTCGCAAGATCTTGAACCGCCTCAATCGCCGTATCTCCTCACTCTCAGAAAAAGACCTGGAGCTCTTATCGTACTTCAACAGAAGCTTAACATACTGCGAAATGCTCCTTGCAGCAGTTCACCAAGACGACGCAGCTCTCGACACCCACGATCCAGCGACAGGCCCTCGAACCGACCCCTCAATGCAGCTAGCTGAGCGATACATGGACGACTCACCACACCCGTGGACTGGCATTTCCCCGCTCGCGTCTCAGCTCTTCGCACAAGCGATAAGGCTCTGCCGAAGCTTCCGCCGAAATCGCAAACTCCCGAAAGAAACAGGGCGGGATTTCCAACGAGCTCTGGAGGAGATCCAAGAGGCGCAGCGGTTGGAGGAGAAGCTTCTGGGGCTTGAGTTCCAGAATACCCTTTGCGTTGCGAACACGGGAGATTATCGGACGCCGTCGCTTCATCTCGCGCAGGTCGCTGAGGCTTATAAACTTGCTGCGCTGCTGCAGCTGTATCAGACTTTCCCGGATCTGGTGGCCTTGCGATTGCCGACTGACTCTGTTCATGCGAATAGCCGGCATATTCCTTGGGAGGAGTGGATTATTCCATTGAGCCTTCGGCTTGTTAATGTTTTGGAGCATATTCCGCCCAACTCTGGCACACGCTGCATCCAGCCATTGCTGTACATTACTGCGAGTACAGGCCTTCGCTACGATACTACCACGATGCTCGATATCTCTGCCTCTTCCTTCGATGCAGGCATCGGTTCGTCAAGCTTCCAGACTGATCCCTTCTCTATGGACATGCTAGGCACTTCACCGCCACCTGCCAACTTAATATCCCGCATGTCGCTTGACATTAGTAACGCTCGGCATTTTATCACCAGTCGGTTGAACATGCTGGAAAGCAGCTTACCGCCGAAACCCGTCATGATGGCGAAGGAGCTCATCAAGGCTATATGGGATGCGTATGACAGTGAAGCACCCGGGTCGGCTTCTGTACATTGGGTGGACGTGATGGAGGACAACAACTTGAGATCAATGTTTGGTTAGGAGTTTTTAAATGAAATTGTATGTTTGGAGTTTGTAGGGAGATATCACAAAATGAGTTTAACGTGGGTAATTGGTTTAAGAGCTTCATATATGAAAGCATTCTAATCTATGAGATCCTGCTATCCATCCAGCTCCTCCATCTATATAGCACCCATCTTTCGCGCACCAGTATAAAACGCCAATCCCGTATCCGGCGAAGAGAAAGTAAGCGTAGCGCCATTGGGGATATAGAACACGTCCCCAGCCTTGGCCTCGACCTTTTGGCCCGTCGAGTCCTCAATGACAAAGTTGCCCTCGATGATGATCTTGCACTCGTCGTAAGTGTACGTGTATGTGAGAGGCTCGCCCTTGTTGACGCGGAAAAGACCCATGGCCAAGGGCTTCTCGGCGCCCTCGGGCGTGGAGTGGATGTCGCCGATGAAAGTGTTTCCGCCTGAGAGAGGGGGAATCTCGAATTTGGATTGGGCTTGGGCGAAGTGCTTGAAGGAGGCCATTTTGATAGTCTTTTGGAGATTGACTCTTAAGGGTTTGTTTGAGTGAAGAGATGGAGTGTTTGAGACAGAAGTAGATTGCTTGATGCTGGATACAGACAATCGAGGAAATGAACCTCTCATATACTCGTCTCTCAAGCCTCATTCTTCCCCAAGATACTCACTTACTCTAGTTTCACACATAAGCGGCGAGGTTAGCCATCACCAAACATCCATTCCCTCTTTGGAGCAATGTTACCGGAGCGTTTGCGGGGAACGATAAGATGGCGATAGCATGGCTTTTCCTATTTGGGTCAAGTTGTCCGGAGGTTCGAGATGGTGGGGTTTTCGGGTTACGGAGGAGGTCGCGGGGCGTGGAGCGTCCGTTTGGAGAAGCGATTTCCGGCTTGTGAAATGATAGATACGTAGCTTGTTTTTACGGGAGGGAGTGATAGTGGGGTGGTGGGTTAAAATGGGTGGTATGGCTGCTGGAAGTGTTGAGATTGTGTATATATGTGTTGACTTACACAGTTGTTTCACAGCAAAAGCACCTCTCTATCATCCTCGCATCTCGGGATAGTTCCCTTCTTGTCTGGATCATCATGGGCTTTGCATTATCATCCTTCGGTCCTCACGAGGCCGTCATACTCCTCAGCATCATAGCAAGTCTCGCCCTTCTCGGCTACAAGCTCAACGACATCATCCAAAGCCGCAAAAGCTTCCGCTACAAAAGCAAACTCCCTCCCGTATCATCAAACTACCAGCCAAGCGACTACAAAACCCCCATCCCAGAACCCTACCCCAACTGGTCCATCGACAAGACCAAGCCCCTCCCCTACAGAGCATTCCGCTATGGCCCCAACTACCAAGTCACCATGGGTCTGCGGACATGTCCCGTACAAGAATGGATTGAGCTGGATAATCACTATCCGAAATATCACGCTGATAAAGCTGCGAGGATCAAGGAGAGAGGGACTAAGTGTGTTGATACGCACCCTGATGCGTATCCCGCCGCTATTGAGCTTCTGCAGGAGTTGGCGGATTATCTACCCGCGAGATATCCGAGTCTTTTTGAACGGACCGCTGTTGGGATCAAGAATAAATGGTCGGGCGAAGACTTCAACATTGTTGAGCGTCCACTGGCTGAAGACCCCATGGCCATCTGCTCCCGTCTCATCCAGGATGATCTCGCAATCATGATCGAACGTCCCGATGGTCAATACTATCTCCTCGCCGGCGCCATTCTCCTCGCTGGTTTCTGGCGTCTCTCAGACAAATACGGCATGTCCCTCTCCGATATCCACACATCAGGCGACGTTCCCCATTTCAAAGAAAAGCTCGAAACAGGGATGTGCAAGTTCTTCAAGCGCCTACGCCCAGAAACAGTCTACAACCGCAACAATTACTTCCTCCAAGTCGACGATAGTCTGGCCTGGAGCTGGAGTATCGGCAGTGAAGACGCCCCCTCTGTGAGCTGGAGCACCGCTGAGAAGGATAGGGCAGTTGAGCACCACATGTTTCGGTCTGAGCGACAGTCTCTTCGCCGGCTGCCAAAGACTGGTGGTGTGGTGTTTACTATCCGTACGTATTTTCACCCCGTGACGGAGATTGCGCAAGAGGATTACGTTCCGGGGAGATTGGCGAGTGCTGTTAGGAGTTGGGATGACAAGGTTGCGAACTATAAGGGCAAGCAGAAGTATGGTGAGGTACTGTTGGAGTATCTTGATAGAGAGCATGAGAAGCAGTTGGCGAGGGGGTTAGAAGTTGAGAAGGAGAATGAGATTAGGAAATACCCTTGGTAGATGGTCATCCTGAGGCGGTAGAGCAATCTTATGTCTTTGTGGATTATGTAAATAGATGACTGAATCATAAACGAAGCATTTGTTAGAACTTCTACTATAAAAGTTCCCATGGGAGAGATGAGTGTATCGTTAATGCTCTCCTTGTTCAACATTTCCGAGATTCTCTCCCTTTCCAGCTATGTGCACATCAACTTGTGGGCTGAAGCCATCATGAGGTATTGAGCTCAAAGTTGACAAATTGTATGAGAAATAAATTAAAATCGCTGTATAAGATCTCAATATCTACTGCTTCACTCAATTGACAGCCCACTTCCTCTCCCATCCCGGGAAGAACGGATTCTCCGCCAACGTAGTGACCTCCCAATCCTTAGGGATCATCCCCTTCTCAATCTGCTCCCTCTCCCACTTCCTCAGCGTCGGCTTGGTAACATGCTCAACATGCCATGTTCCCTTGTACTTCATAATATCCTCCTTGCCCTCATTCAACACCTTCAGTACCAGAGAGGGGACGTACGGCTCATCTCTGAACTCAGTCAATGGTGTGAACAGGGCCTTGAAGTTGAAGACGATAGCGCCTGAGAGAGGTAGGCGACGCAGGGTCTGCCAGTCAACTCGAAGAGAAATGTCTTCTTCGGTAAGAGACGGGTTTTGAACTTCTCGAGTCTTGAACTCGGGGTCGTCGGAGGGGATGAAGAGCGGTTGACCGACTTCGAGACCCCAGGATCCTCGCTGGATGGGACTGTAGGTAGGCATTTTAGTGAAGAACCTATCGCTCAATTAGCAATGTCTCAATGTGTCAGGCTGCAAGTTGACGTACCGGTCCATGCTAAACTCCATCTTCTCCTTGTAATCAGGCACTGAGGCGTGTATCTCCGGCAATCCCAGTCCAATCTTCTCACTCAGCTTCCACCCAACAGAGGAGCAAATCACACCAGCTCTGAAGCAATACCGCCCTGTCGCAGGATCTCGCAGTGTGAGGGCGAAATCCTCGGGGACGTGGTTGAGGAGGAAGAGCAGAGGCTCGGTCTGATCAAGATATTCCTTGACTGCCAGAATGTGGTTGACAAATATTTTGCCGTGGAGTTCAAATGATTGGGGATACCGCGCGCAGAGGAACTGAATGACCATCTCCATGAGTTCTTTGCATGCGAGTTCAGAGCCGGGTAAGGCCTGGAGGACATCTTTGCCGTGCTTTGCGTAGAGAGCTTGACGCTGAGCGACGCGTTCGCGATACGTGTTCTCTATCTCTAACCAGAAGTCTGGATCCATCTTCTTCAACGCTTTAAATAGTGTTGGCCATTCGTCGCTGTATTTGAGGCGATGGGGTAGCACTTACACATGGTCTGGTGATAAGCCCACCGGAATGGGCGATATGGTCTCGGCACTGCCTTGTCGACGTTGAAGCTCCTGAGAGGCTCTGGTAGAGGGACGCCTGACAGCTTTGCATAATCTGGGAAGTCTCCCAGTCGTCTGATCTCATCGACGCTGAAGCTGGTAAAGTTGAATGTGTTGGGATTGGCGTGACGATAGTCCTCATCCAACCTCAGAAGAGGCTTTGCTGCCATAGAAAGGCCAACATCGTCGGAGCCAAAGTCTGGCGATATTTCAGGGAGAGCGTGTCTTTGCGACGGAGGATAGACAGTAGTATAGTCTACCGGGGCAGTCTTCTTTACAGGTTCTGGTGGGGGAGATGATGGATACGCATATCGATTGAGAGCCTTTCGCTTGTACACAAGAGCATGAGCCAAGAGACCCAAACACGCACAAGCACTGGCACAAAGCAATACAACACATACAGTATGAACTGTATTAGGATGAAGACTCTCTGAAAAGACAAGCATGATGAAGAATATCCTTCACAGACAAACAATGATATCGAGTAATTAGAGTCACACTTGCAACCATCTACACAGCAGCCTTCTTTTTCTTTATGCCATACCTATTTCCACGTCAAGCATATCGTCAAGATAAACGCCAACGAAACCCAAATCTGGTTACATTTCGAGGACGCCTGCGGGTTAACATAACCCTTTTGGGATGGTCGAGTGAGAGTCTAAACGCGGGGTACAGTAGCGTTATCGCGGGAGAGGGTGACGTAGGATTGATAGTCCTGAGATAGGGGACGTATCTACGGCACGGATGGGGAAATGCCTTACGGTTGTGGTGGGTGGGGTTGGGCTTCTTATCGTGATGTTGTTGATGCTGCGTTGGTCAGATGATGCTGTGTATGCTTCTATAGTTGGACAAACACTCCGATACCCGTGCTGGATATGTGTGTCCAGGTCATTTGGATACTTTCGCGTTGCATATTCTATAATTTCACAGTGGGAAGCGTTATGGCGTTGGTTTGATCTTGTGGCTGGACTTGTGTAAGTGTTGGCTAACGATCCACGGACATCGGAGATTGATACCAACTAGTAGTGGACTTGAACACAAGTCAGAGGGTCTTTCAGAGAGATGAATCTATTCTTAGCTTTAGCTAGTATCATGATGAACACATAAAATCATTCGAGTATAGTTGTCATGTTTCGAGTATGGAAACGATGTATAAATTGATGGAATCCTTACACAACCTTGCTTGCTTAAACTCGGCCGCGTCTCTATTTATATGAAACACTGGGTGCTGTGTTCCTTTTGTTTATAATGTGAAGCATTGTTGAACAATGCACTTTGAGTGAGCTTTATGATGTACCGCATATTGACTAACGATTTACAATATCTCTTTTTCGTGGTTCACCAACCATAGGTGATCTATTTAAGATAGAGGGATATAATTAATATAGCTTTAAAATAAACCGAGATCTTATGTTGAGTTTTGTCTCAATCTCTGCATGGTAGAATTATATATGAACAACTTTTATACCACAAACTCAAGACCCGCTGAGAGTTGTTCAGCGAGTATTCAATTGCTGATTTATATAAAACCTCAATTCTGGAACTCCTTACCCCAGATTTTATTTGAAGGATTGAAATAGAGTGCAGCTTACTCTCACACATATCGGAGATACAAGTAACGTACACTGGCGGGGATAGTGCTTATGTCCGCACCATGCGATTCATAACAAATCTTACGTGTCCCTTAATCTCACCTTCCCTCCTACTACATCAAAAAAAACCGACAAACACCAGAAAACTTGATAATGTGGGACACTCTCTTCTACCGTGGCGCCTTTGTCATCTCCGCCATACCAGGCCTCATCGGCGTCAACTCAATGCTCCGACCTGAAGCCGCCCTCAAGATCGTCAAGTTTCCCATCCCGGCCGATCCTCAGAGCCGAAAGACCTGCCTATCCCTCATACGCTTGCAAGGAGCACGAAACATTGTTGTGTCTTACCTCTTTATCAACAACGCCTTGACCGGAGACAAGAAGCTCATGGGAATGGGGTTGCTTGGAGCCCTTTTCATGCTGGCGACTGATGGCTTCGTGAGCAAGTCGTTAATTGGGGGGAATGAGTGGTTTCATTGGGGATCTATACCTGTTTTTGTTGCTTTTATTGGTGGTTTGCTGTATGAAGGGTGAGGGATGTTAGTACATGGTGATGGGCGAGAGTTGATTCCTAGCTAGGGCTGTTGTTGCATTGATCTTTGAAGAAGTTCCTGGCTGCGGTTGCTGACGATGATGTCCCTCGTGTCGATTTTCCAAAGTTACTTCAGGGCTTGGTGAGGAGAGCCTAAATTCTAACGGACAAGTTATCTTTCTCTATTTAAGAAATGCTTTTGTTACCCCCTTGACGCAAAGGTGTTTGACACGTTATATTTATTGAAACGTAATGTCCCAAGCCCATAATTGGATGATTCTCCCAGGTACGGCTATGACAATTGTTGAGCTCCAACCAGCTGTATCAAACTGCTCGTAGTGCCCAAGCGTACACAAAGTAGATTAGACTTGCTTAACAATTTGACGATTTGTTTACATTCCAGTTCTGCTTTCTTGAGTCAGATAAATTAACTCATGATGCCTCTCTGTGCTTATCATTGGCTGTTGATAACTCAATCGTCCAGCCTTTTCATCTGAGATATAATCATACAAGTCAATCCGTTCTAGTTTAGGTGCTAAGGTAATAGGAGCTCGCAATGAATCAAAGTGGATACTATTGGCTGACATGGAAGGACAGAAGGAAGTTGCACCTTCCATCTGGTCAGTTAGCTGCCAACTTATCCGTTCACGGTTCACGATGCCCTCACTTCATGATATAGATACCTCAACCTTCAGATCTCGACTTGATGAAAAAGTAAAAACAGCAAAAGAATTGTTTCGTCTCAACCGTCAGTTTCAATGCGTAATCTGGGAATCGAACCCAGGGCTCCCCGACGCTGCTGCTCGAATGGCAACGGAGAATTTTACCACTAAACCAATTACGCTGATAGAGGCGGTTGAGAACCCAATTGGATGACCTGTGACCGTCAGTTTCGAAATAGAGACTATAGAAGCTTCTCTCTGTCTTGAGCTGTTTGGGCTGGAAGGTATAGGCCCAACATTTCAACATCCACTGTCTCTTGAAGACGGCCATTCTTCCCCAACGTAGATATCATAGTTTCTGTCCAAATCTATTCTGAGCTTTATTTCATGCTCCGATATTCTCACAACATTCTGAGTTGCAAAGGCTGAAGATGAATTGCTAGCTGAAAGCTGAGGGTTGAGAGGGTTGTCTTTGAAAGAGTTGTAGGAGGATACTCTAATTTACTGATTTCCGTGCCTTATATTCTGACCAGCTGGACAATCCCATCGAAAGAACTCAATGCCCAGTCCCAAAGAATGTACTTAATGAACAGTTTTCGCTCATTCAAGCTCCTCTTTGACGATCCGGGCCTAGCTAGGAAATTAATCAAGTTGACAAAACTCCCCAGCCTCATTTCCACGCCAAACTCAGGGACTTCAAAGCCAATTCAATTCATATCTCATCTTGTCTTTATGTGCCAATGTCTCACAGTCCGGCATTTGATACGACGAAGGAAAAGGGGTTGCATTGTGCGGATCTTACTTATCCCGAGCTCCAACGCCCGCACGTGAGACGAGGCTCTCCACCTCATCCCAGGATTCTCATCAATCTGAAGCTGACATGAAAGCTCAGCATCACTATTTGACACGCAATTGCTTCTCTGAGTCTTGATACTTACTCCTTCAGTCGCTCTTTTCTACTTTTTCGCCAAAATGCCGTCTCCGATCGTTGCCGCTACACTTCAGGCTGCGGGCCTGTCGACCATCTCTAATATCTTTGCCCAGATGATTGAGGCTCGTCAACAGAGTGTAAGTTTGAGAATATGAACATGATTCTTACCACTTTTTTAAACATATAATCTCCATTTTGGCGTTAGGATGTTGTCAAAGTTCACCGGCTGATTTCCGCAGCGTCCGGTCTCTCTAGACATTGTCCAGCTTCTGCGCTTTGTCTCCCTCACATTAATGACCGCGCCTCCAAACTATCACTGGCAAGGGTACCTGGAGCGGACATTTCCCGCCTACCCTGCTGGCCGAGGACCCCAGCTTGGGCGTCTGAATGATCTGGAGATGCAGCCAACCGAAGATGCACCCGAGCTCAAGGAGGGCTACGAGGAGCGCATGGCGCAGATCAACAAGGACAGAGAGCCCCAGTTTAGTATGCGCAACACCTTGACAAAGTGGTTCGTTGACTGTATCACTGCGGGAGCTATCATGAACACGATTGCATTTTTAATCATCATGGGGCTGCTCAAGGGTCAAGGTGGTTCTCAAATCTGGAGCAACATCAAGACGGTGAGTTGATAATCTCTGTACATGGGCTATTCTAATATCTTGCAGGAAACAATTCCCATCATTGTTGCTGGCTACAAGATTTGGCCTGTTGCATCCATCATCAGCTTCACTTTCATCCCTGTCCACCGACGAATTGTGTTTTTGAGCTTCATCGGTCTTCTATGGGGAATCTACATGAGTCTGGTGGCTTCAAGAGTCTAGGTCGTTTACAATGCTTTATCGACTTTCGTTATTTCGTGCTAAGCGAAGGCCGAGTTTGGCAGGCATTGTATTTTTTTCATGTATGTGCCATGAGGGAAAGCCCCCTACTGGCTGAATTTGTTTGGTAAAACTCGCTTGGCCTACAACCCGTTATACTGTTTCAGCGTTCAAACAGAATAAACCTTACTAGAATGAAAACAAAGAGTGCGTTGAGCTGACATCCAAGAAGAAGGATTGATTCAACAGTGCCCATGGGTATTCGACATCTACCAGCCATAGTTTGCTTTGATTTTACGTCCGAAAAGGGCCAAAGGCGCACCTATAGCAGACCAGTTGTTCAAGTTTTATTCTTTGGTTTAATTTGTTGAAGGTATCAAATACAGACTATCATTGTTGGTTATTGTTCATCTTATTGCTAAATGTTCAGCCCCCCAACGGACTCTTAATCAGTGTTCTGAAAACAACTCTCGACAAGCACTGAACGGCCGCCTCAAACGATAACGATCGATGAAATTCCCTCTATATAAACCTCTCGTATTCCTTCATGACCAGGTAGATTTCTCATCCCTCAACCAACTGTCTCCGCCACCTCAAGCAATCCTCAAACTCACCCCATTTACCAACATACAACATCAAGACATTCACACAATCCCACAACGCTCTCCCTTTCAAACATATTCAGACTTAAGAACTCCCACTCGCAACTACAAACATGCCTGACTTTCGCCCCCTCTTCTTCATCGCCAAGGTCTTGACCTGCTGTTGCTGCTGTAGTCGCAAGCGAGAGAATGCTCAAGCTTCCGATCATCCCTACGGCACCAGGCATGACCAGCGAACAGGGAGCAGTAGTGCGAGTGATTCTGACTACTCTGAATATTCAGTGTCCCCGGTATACCCAGGTGGCCCTATGAATATCGTTCATCCTGATGAATTTGAGGACTTTGACGAGCTGGACGAAGTGCATGGAGGAGATGAGTTTGGTTTTGACTTGCAAAAGTCCAGATCTCTTGTGCCATGCCCCCCTACGCCTCGCTCATCTTCGCCTGCCACTCCTGAGCTTGGTGCTACTATGCCCCGTGCTGCTAAACCGGACGTTACGCGGCCTGATACTTCTGGGTCTGTTGCTGCCGAGACTATTTCAGATGAGCCCATTACTGCTACATCTATTATAGCGGAGCCGACTGCTGCCAAGCTTGTTACCGAAAAACATATTACTGATGAGCCCGGCACTCCAAAGTCTGCTGTTAGTAAGCCAGTCACAGATGAGCCTTCTATTGTTTCTGTTGCAGCTGAGCCTGAGGCTACTGGGTCCACTATCAAGAAGCCTGCAGCTGATGAGCCCATTGCTACTAGGCTTGCTGGCCCAGAAACTATCACAGATGAGCTTGCTGCAACCAAATATGTTGCCACTGAATCCGAGCCTGGACCCGAGCCTATTGATGCTGCTCCTACAGAGACTAAAACTGATCGAACTGACTTTGTTACTATTGACCTGGAGGAGGCTAGTCCTCGCAAGTCTGATATCGAGGCCAGTGTGGTTAAAGATGGTACCACTGAGGCCAGCCCTGATGCAGTTGGTCCTACAGAGAACAAGGACGAGCATAAGGACAAGGACAAGGTCTCAGACTAAGGCAGGAGTTGGAAAGGATTCGGCATGGTTTCGTTCGGAGTTTGGCGTTGGCGTTGGCTTGGTGAAGGATTGGATGGTGAATGAAGTGGTGATGAAACATACTTGGCATGAAAGGGAATTTGCTCATTTAGTTTTTTGGTGTCTTAGTTTATTTTTGAATACATAAACAGAAACAACGCTGCCTCTTGATATCATTTACGGTATCAAGTCTGATCATTGTTTTCAACTTGGTGACTATGCAAATATCTGTACGGTGAATGAGCTACAAGGTAGCTTTTTAGCCACGATAATTTGTAACGTCACCTTGAATTACTACTGCAATTAGTAATGTCTTTTAGACCTTCCACTATAGGAAGGACACACAACAGCCCAAGTCATGGGCAACGGCCAAGTTGGTCGGGCAACTTAGTTGATAGGCGAATGCTGTGATGATAGGCGGCGGTTGAAAATGTCGCATGCATTTTCAAGCCCCCAAGAAACATTTTGCACGGTTCATGCTGCAGACTTTTATGCGGGGTTTGCCTGACCAAGGACCGGGTTATCAGAATGACTGCTCGATCAGGGCAAAAGGCAGCAAAGCTGAAGTACCAATACCAGGCTTGTGCATAGTGCATTAGAGGCTGCAAGACCCTGCAGCGGGTATTCATGGGTGGTGGCCTCAAAATGTATTTCAGGCCCCCTTCCAATGCAAATGCCGAAGGTTGGGTAATACAAACATAAATAAATGTGACATGACAAAATAGGGTGATAAGGCTGAGAGGAGATATCACTTTTGGTTTTTATTACAGAACCTGCGGATGACGAATTATGAAGGCATTTCTTACATACGCCTCTTCTCACCTTAGGTCATGCATGAGTCATGATATGCCTCTCTTCCATGCTTTGAGTCAGGAGGCTCACCGACAGAAAGTCATGCCACGAATTTGTTGGTTGGATGAGGTCCATGACTACGTTGGCAGTTTCATATATTATGGATAGATTCAAGCCACTTGATCCACAGAGCAAATTTTCATGCGTCCTTTCGTTGAGCATTGTCCATGTCGAGATAACGAATGCATCCAGATATGGAAGCCAAGCCACTTAACTATCACAGACGTCACGGCAACAAAGGTAGGGTCAGGAGATACACAGTAAGTAAGACGATGATCGGGAGGAGAGGAAACAGAATATGCAATTCTAGTGAGGAAGTGATAAATAAAATAACGCAGTAATCTTTCAACCAAGATGCGGATATCATTCCAGAAACGCCTGTGAAATAACGCCAGTGAACCCATCCCATGAAAAACTATTCGCAAGCTGATATGTCATGGCGATTTCCCCGGACACGGCGCTTCGCTCTGCCAGACTTGATGCACATCTCGTGAGAATTGGGCCGTCAGATCGCGGATTTTGCTATGATTTATCAGCCACGTCATAGAGCTCAGCCGTGCTGACATACGAGAGCTTTGTGAGATCAATATCCATAGAGACGACAGTAGAAAGATCGGAAAGGTGATTGTTGACCATGGCTTGTTCATGCGCATCAACCACTGCCTGCTGAACCTGCCGGCTTTCCACCAGAGCATCTGTCATCTGTGCCCATGCCTGCGCAGCCTGTGTGAGATAGTCGCCAATATCGGCGACGATGGTACTGTTCTTCTGGTCGGAGGCGGGTGTTTGCTTGGCCATAGTCCTCGATGTCACCTGAAGATGTTGAACAAGAGCGAGCAGCTGCTGGGTAGACTGGGTGTCGTATTGAGGATGTACAACGGCAGCTCTGTTTTGAGGATTCATTGGAGTGACGATCGATTGTAAGAAGAGATCAATAGTGGTCGTGTGAGATATAAAGATACAATTGCAGGTGTGGCAAAAGTGCAGAGTGAGAGTACGTTTGTAATTTTACGCGCGGCTCGAGTATAAGACACGGCCACAAACATAAATACACACGGGGGAAAGGAAATATGATCTGAGCTGAAAAAATGTCTCTTAAAATGGAATGTGAAATTGTGAAAGGGCGAAACGCCCCAAAAAGTGAGTGAGTGAGTGAATGAGCTTTGTGCAGCCTGCGTGGGTGGTGCGTCTGAGCGGGTGGAGCCACACAAGGGGAAAATACGGCGCAGCACAAAGAAGCAAGCAAGTGAGAGAGAAGAGACAACAAGGCCAGCAACAGACTCGAGTCAATTTAGCGCTCTCTATGGAGTTTCAGTGTAGCTTTAGAATGGATCCGAGGAGAAAACAGAGACCATCAAAGTTTACTTATTTAGAGGGAGTGCGGGTTCTTCTAGAAGCACTTTTGGCACTTTTCGGGGGGCATGTTTGCGATCCATGGATGGTGTTGTCGTCTCTTTTCTCTTCTCTCAGTGGCGGGATCGGGCACCGGCTCCGGGGGGGTGAAGATTTGCAAAACAGGCCAGGCACCTGTACCCTTGGTAGAAAAAAAGAAATAAGCCGGGACTTGAAAGTGGCACTTTGAGTCGTCTGAGACATGGCCAAGAGAAAGTGGAAGTGAGAGAGAGGCGAGAGGGTGAGCAAACTGACATGTTTATGTGACATTATCAAGGAATGACATCAGTGAGCGATTGTTTAATCCCGAGTATTTGGAGCTATTGGCCCCTCTTCCCCGCGATGTCTCCTAACGAGCAATCGGTCTAGTCTTTACTGGATCTGTAGATATCGCCAAGATAGTTGACCAGAGAGAGAGTAAACTCCCCCCCATCTTGTCTCTTCCCGCATCGGCCAAGTCCGAAACAAAAAGAAGGGACACGCACAGAAAGAAAAAAAAAAATAGGATGATCTGACGATATGTTTTACCGGCAAAGGCACCCGGAAAAGTCAAAATTGGGGTTACACAAAGGGAAAGCAAATTAAAATATGCGGTGAACAGAGGGGGGGGGGCTAGGAGGGCTAGGAGGGCTAGCTAAGGGGAGGGAAAAGAGAGACATTGGCGCTAATGCACCCGAAACAATGGTTCGGTATCCACGGGAGAGAGAGAGAGAGAAATACGCCGAATGGATGGGCTTAGCTCCGGGTGCATCCACTACAGGCGGAAAAAAAGTAAAGAGATAACAGTGACAGGCGACACACTCGACGTCGGCATTGACATTGACGCTGACATTGACATTGACAGGGTGGGCGATACGTCAAGAATGGAATCGCTTTGGAAGGCTGAGGAAAAGCAAATCAATTGCATGTCGTGCAGGTCTCGAATGTTAGTTGCTTCCGAGGTACGGGTTCCAGAACGTTTGCGGTGCAAGGTTGTCATGTCAGTGCTGCACTTCAGGGGGGGTGTCTCCCTGTTTGTTCTCTACGACTGCTATCATTAGGCTATCATTATAGGTAGTTATCTCAATCACCTCCATCACTCGTCACCCAGTAGAAAACGTGATATCATCTACCTATGAAATGTGATTTCACGAATCATGTCTCAAACCGTCAGCGTGCTTCCCGCCAAGTTTCAAGAGTCATTCCATCCCCCCAAGCAAGGGTCTCTCCCCCCAAATACAACCTATCCTACAGCAGGTACAGTAGCATACAAAACGTCAATCTTGCTTTGGGGGCCCTGGGGGGATCAACAAACATCTATACGATTTCGGCACATGAAAAATCTTGCTTTGTTTCGGCCGTACAGACCGTGTTTCCACCCCGGTGAGATGTAGGGGCGGGACTCGTGATGCACAGCCATAGCCCAGCCCGCCCTTGTAAAGATGCACGGATTTCTGACGCATGCTACGATAATTCACGGTTAAACGTGCTTTGCTACGTCATCTCGTACCTGGTGACTCCCGGTTGCCACGTTGTTTGGGGGTCTGGAACGCGGCTGTTGGGAATAGGACAGGTCATTTTTTTGATTTTTTTTTGGGAGGGGAGGCTGAAGAGACAACAACTGACAGCGGATGTTTACCCCCGGTTCTGACAGCTTGGGCGGTTAGATATCAGTTTGCCGAGTTGTGCTTACACTGAGTTATCTGTTTGTAAGCACCTCATCTCATGTTGGTAGCAAACAGTCACGGTCACAGTTGTCCACCAACTGAAGCATATGTATTCACAATAACATCTCTTGATACTTTGCTCTCCGTAGACCTTGATGTCATTGCGAATTTAGTAGGAAAAAAACACCTTCCCAATGACGAAATATATTGGCTGCAAGCAAAGACCCTGCATCTCGAATTCGTCACAAGATCCGAATGTGATATCTTTTCCATCTGATATCGCGCAACAGAGAAAACATCATGACAATCAGCCAATCAAATCCCCTCCCCCTCCTCTTCTCCCCGGAAAAGAGATGACATCTACTCAGTCTCATCAGCTGGACAAACGCCAGCCATTTACCACATCATCTTGACCTTAGACCCCCGGCCAGAACCACTAAGCTCATAAAGTATTCCTTGCGAATCATACACAACATTATCGAGTCCACCTCATCAAAGACACCCAATCCATCGTATCACCCCTTGCAAGTTACACTAATGCGTGTAAATTAGTGTCACTTCTGCCACTAATGCAGTCTATGCCGGAGATCCATGTCGGTGGGGTTCTCTTTGTCCAGCAACACCCGACGTCATGAGATGATCTCGGCGTCTAGCGCTCGGTGATCCGATGCTTATATTCGTGGATAATGATTGGCTTTGCGCTAAGGCTGAGAGTGCGCATAATGTTATCTCGGGGGGGCGTTGGGGATACCGCAAACTCTATCGTTTGCGGGGGAGTGCGGAGGAATGAGAAAACAAGGCCAGAGATTTTTCAACATAGGCTATCAGACGGAATTGATAGGGAATCATGGAAACTCGCTAAAGGTCGAGCAAATCATCGCAGCCTCACAGCTCAAGGCTATAAATATCCAGCTGTGTCTCGTAGAACTCAACTAAAAAGACTTCAACTAGAATCACATCATCTGCTCTCCAAGTTGCCTCACCATGAGTAAGCCATCTGTTCTCATCATCGGCGGAGGTGTCTTTGGAACCTCAACCGCATACCATCTCGTCCAACGCGGCTACACCAACGTCACAGTGGTCGATCGTTTCGAGGCCCCATCTCGCGACTCGGCCGGTACTGACCTGAACAAGGTCATCCGTGCGGATTATCCCAACCCGTACTACGCCCAGCTCGGCCTCGAGACCCTTGGCGTGTGGAAAGATCCAGACTCTCTCTTCAAGGGCCTGTATCGTGAGTCGGGATGGATCATGGGGGGTCATGAGGATACGAATCAGTGGTTGGAGAACGCTAAGGATTTGGCCGAGAAGAAGGGTAGAAAGGGAGTGGAGTATCTGGATGTTGAGAGGATTAGAGAGAAGTGGCCTGCTTTGACTGGGGAGTTTCCAGGCTGGACTAATCTATACAGCCCTCAGGCTGGTTGGGTAACATCAAGACTCCATATCTATCGATTTCCTTGGCTGACTTGGTGCAGGTCCCCTCGGGCCAAGCCCTTCTCCGCATGGCCAGAGCTGCAGAGAAGAATGGCGTAAAGTACATCACCGGCCACGCTGGTCAGATCAAGGAGCTCGTATACGAGGACGGAACCTGCAAGGGTGCCGTTGCCGCCAACGGGGAGATTCATCTCGCCGATAAGGTCATTGTTGCAGCTGGAGCAGGTCTCCCGGGTCTTGTCGAGGGTGCTAGAACTGATGTCAGAGCGGAGACTTCGGTAATCTGCGTGATGAAGCTGGAGCCACATGAGATTGAAAAGTACAAGGACATTCCCATCATTGACGATTTCGAGCAGGGTATTTGACGCTGAAACTTGTGATGATTGGAGTGCTAATGGTGGGCAGGCATCATCTTTCCTCCCGATGAGAATGGCCTCATCAAGCTATGCAGTGTTCGGCTTGTGACCAACTATTTCAACCATGTGCACTCTGGCGCTTCGGTCTTGCATTCAGTGGGTGACTATCCATTCGATGGATGCCCCAAGGAACTTGAAGTCGAGATTCGAAAGTTTGTTGGAGAAATGATTCCTGAACTGGCAGATCGACCCTTTGTCCACACCCGTCAATGCTGGTAAGTATTCTAATTTCTTCCTCATCAAACCACTTATGCCTAACAACCCTACCAGGGACGGCATGGCCTCAGACCTCAACTTCCGCATCTGCCCTTATCCCGAAACGAAGAATCTCTACATAGCCACAGCCGGTTCAAACCACGGCTTCAAGTTTCTCCCAATCATTGGAAAGTACGTAGTCGACCTTTTGGAGGATTCTCTTGATTCAGGCCTCAAGAATCTCTGGAGCTGGAAATTCGGAAAGAAGCCCGACGACTTCCAAGATCCTCATCCTTTTCCCCGCAGAGACTTGAACGAGTTGACGGATTGGAAGGGGAGAAACGCTCCAGCGGGTGGAAAGCTGCCTTGGACGTGGAGCCGCAGTCGTCTCTAAGGGGTGTAGACGTAGTAGATCTTTAGTTAACTCACATCTCACGACTGGAAATCTTCAAACAAGTAGATCCGCCAAATGTAGGGCCTAGACAGGGAATGGAAATCATCACATGACAATGCACTAGTTAGAGAGACCAGGGGAGCAAGAAAACTTAGGGCCTCTTATCTAAGTGACAAAAACACTTGGATAAACTTAGTACATCTTATTAGTACTTTAGACCAGCTTATTTTAGCAGCCGGTGGAGAGATCCTCTCGTATGGATCAACGTGGTAACGCTAAAGTTTGAACTATCTTGAGATTTATCAATTAGCGTTGTTTTCTCTGGGCGGCTCTGTTTTCTCACTTTATCTCCTCCGTGGCGATGTCTGAGCTAATTTCCTCATCGATTGAGGGAATGGAAGTTTATTACCCGTTTTAGAGGAATCCAATGCCGTGAATGCCCGCCCGTCGGTAGCACTGCGGCGTCTGAGTTGGCCATTATGGTACCTACTTAGTTATAGAGTACTACAGGCAGCCAATCTTGGCCCATTTGGTCATTTCCCAGTCCTTGAGTGGTTTTCGTATAAAGCCGCAAATAGTCTCAGTTTTGCTTTTTCTTCTTCCGAGTAAATATCGATTTGTTTATTAATTGTATCACTTTTTGGTGGCTCTTGCAAGAGTCTTCAAGGTCTCATAGTGGAGTATCACATATGTGACTCGTCATTATCCTGCATCTCGGTACCATACTTATCACACCGCACTAACATGGGCAAATTCCAGGGTCGCAAGCTCGTGGCCTGCACGGCATGCCATGCTCAAAAGTTAAAATGCAGTGGAGGTGTATATTCCATTTCGTCTATTTAGCTCAATTGCTGATCATATGTAGACATTCCGTGCCACCGGTGTATTCAACGAAATAGAGAATGTGTATATCCAAAGAAAGACAAATTCATCACAGTGCCAGAGAGTTACCTTCGTGATATCGAAGAAAAGGCCAACATCAATAGCCAGTTCAGCTTCTTGGCTGGTACAGAAGATTCAACGGCGCTTTTCGATACCAACCAGTTGTCTCCTACGAGTGACACGGGTCACCTGAAAGAATCATGTCCAGCAGAAGTCTTTATACAAAGGCTGACAGATATCTCTGCCTTGTTACACCCATATATACAGACAGAATCATGTCAGCAACTGCAAGTGGGTGAAGCCAGTCGTTTCGTTTCCTTTCGTCTGAAATCTGAGGATGGAAGTGAGTGAATTGAAGACACTTTAGGACAGGAAAAAGTCTGATTTATAACTTTCTTGTTCAGGGTCTAACATATTCGTCAAATTCCCATCGGAAAAGCGAGCCATGTGTCTTTTACGTGCCTTTGAGGAAGCAAACAGTGAATATCACTGGTTTCTTCGTCAACGCTTTAGAGAGCGAATACGGCAAACATACTCCAAACCTTCAAGTCACATCAAAGATAGAAATTGGTTCTGCCAACTATCCCTGGTCTTGGCTCTGGGCCAGGCTCTAGATAAAGAGCCAAAACAGGAATGTGAAGAGACAGTTGACCCGTGGGATTTCAATCAACCTTCATCTCCATTAGATCTCTTCGAGCAAGCTGTGTCTTTATTTAGCATCCCGGAGACTCTAACATTGGAGAATCTTGAGGCATCAAATCTTATGGTATGCCAAGGTTTCTGCTCCAGGGGGTCGTGGGAAGTAGTTGACCGTTGCATAGGTTTATTACTGCCACTTTACCAATCGCCCAAATACAGCTGTCATCTACATCAGCCAGAGCATAGCCTTAGCAAGACTGCTTCGACTCGATGATCCAAAAACGTATCAATCTAAAGTCCCAGCGCGGCAAGATAGTAAAAGCCGACGCATCGCCAAAGAGCATATGCTTCGGCTGTGGTGGACGACCCACTGTTTGGATAAGGTACTTGCTTCAGAACTGGAAACGACGCCAGTATACTTGAGCTCTTCTCTGGAGCTACCGTTGCCGTCTTCAGAAGGCTTATCACCCGAGAATGAAGAGAGTTTCTTCGATCTGGAACTGCTGTTGGCGGAGATCCAGTCTTGAATTACTTACGCACCCGCCCAGTCACCCTAGTTTTATGAGGAATATGGAGGAGTCACGGGGTTGAAATACCATGATGGAGTTTCGATGGAACGGTCATCAAAGGATAATGGAGCTTTTCACTGTTTTATGCTCGAGCCAGTAATAGGTACTAATGTACTTATGATCGAGTAATCGCTTGATTCGATATCTATAGTGTGCTAATGCCGTAGGTACTGGTTCTTGGTGGATGATCTGGCAATGAACCGGCCTCTTTAGGACATGGCAGTGGAATGGAGTCTAAATAGTCTTGATTTGAGTTCGAGTATCTTAGGTCTTGGTAGTTCAACGTATAATCAATTACCGGCATGAGCGTCAAGACATAGGGCCGACAATCGGCCTCGTATTCGATGTTTCGTATGACTATGCTGTGGCCGAGTGGCCAAGCTGATGTACACCGCCGTTGGATATTATGTGAGGAAGAATGCGGTGCTGTCGTGTAAACCTCACAACCTCCCGCCTTTTGATGCATGACAGCCTCGGCCGTAAGTTTTACAATTACCTGCAGTATGGCAGGAAGAAACTTTGCTCTTAAAATAATGATAAGCAATAGGACGTGAAAAGTAGACTATAAACAGCGCAAGGTTTCACGCTCAAACCTCTCCGGTCCCTTGACGTATCATCTCACAGACTTACACAACATTAACACAGCCTTGTTTTAAGGACATCCATAACAACAGGTGGAAAAATACTTCACGGCCTCACTTTAATATTGTTGTTCAGAACTGTGTGTCTTTGTGGGGTGTAATGCATTGACTTGAGCTCTACCAAAGTAAACAGTCAGCTGATATTGATTTTTCTACGGTAAGTTTGCCTCACCCTCGCCACGAAACTTAAAAAAAATTCTCAGTTTTATTTATAGATATCTACTTCAGTCTTGTTAGCATTAAATTTCTCCAATTCTGTCGTCACGTGCAACATGCATTTCTTCCAGAAACTCGCCCTTCTGCTTCTCCCAGCAGCGTTGGCTGGGGTCATCCCTCATGAAACCAGGAAAGACTTCGCAAATCCCATTTCAGGTGTAACCTCAAAAAAGGCCTTTGATATTCACACTCAAGAAGCGAATGGTTTCTTGAGTTACAAAAGCACCGAACCCGGCAAAGTTGTTCAAGGTGGTGTCAAGCTTCGGATTCTCCCTGTTGGCGATTCTATCACTGTTGGCTTTGGAAGAGGAACAGATGGAAATGGATACCGGAAGAAACTAGGAGAGGACTTAAGTGGTAGGAAATAACGCTTTGTTCGGGGAACTTGACTGACATTGTTTCCAGGAAATGAGGTCGTTTGGGCTGGTACTGAGAAGACAAAGGGGGATATGAAAGACGGTCACTTTGTAAGTTCCTCGAAAGTCCAAAAATGGTGACGTTGGCCTAACTTGGTGATAGGCAGCTTGGTCTGGAAAAACAGTCAAATACATAAACGATCACATTGATCCATCCCTTGAACAACGCCCCAACCTCATCCTTATCCACGCTGGAACAAACGACATGAACAGCAATCACCACATCTCCATGGACGGAAACCATCCCCAAGAAACTACCAACCGCCTAAAATCAATGGTCGAGAAGATGATGTCCAAATGCCCGGACGCCACTATCATTATCGGTATGATCACCGATGTTTGCGACAACAAGACCTATCATTTTCAGAGAGAGAGGACAAAGACGTATCGGGGTCATATTGCTAATTTAGCAGCCGAACTCAGCGTAAATGGGTCACATGTGCTGGCTGCTGATTTTGGACCTTTTGATGATGCGCTTTTGAGTGATTGCGTTCACCCGACGCAGGAGGGATATCAAGTCTTGGGGGATTGGTGGTATGATTTTATTCATCAGATTCCTGGGGGTTGGATCAAGGATCCTGTCGGACCTGACCCTGTTCGGGGTTAGGAATTCTATGATGGCAGTATGTTAACAGGACCACCGGTATTTTTGATAGTTCGTTTGATCGAGTTTTCTGGCAGTATGATATCATGAACAAGACTTCTACCCTGACCGCTGTCGCTGTAACAGGTATTTCCCAGGGTTAGACCAGCATTCCACTGTATTCCGATTTGATAAGAGTAATTCAGCAGTAGATGCGGCTCGTCTATATACGACTGTCTCATTACTCGATATATTTCTCTACCATCAGTGCTAGCTCCTGGCATGACCTTTAACTAGTAGATAAATGTAAAGAGTAGCGTGAAATCACCCAAAGCTTAACAACCATCCCTAATTTCATGAACCCCTTTGTTGATTTTACATCATCGAAGAGATCTGGGGGCTTGAGAATTTTTTGTTGTGGTGTTGCTTGTGACCTCAAGCTAAGGTTGAACTTTTCAAGGGTACAGGAGACATCGCCAACGCTAAGGACAAAGATAGAAATACACAAATGGATAACATGGCATTCAACCTTTTTGGACCAGTTTTTGAGCGAATGATTTACTTGCATGACTTGCCATCACGGATCATTGCAGTGTTGCTCTTTATTGGCCAATCATCTGATGTTCTTTGTAGTGTGAACACAAAAACACCAGGCGCTTCACTCAGCTTCTGGTCCGCCCAAGCTTATGTTTGCATTACGAACAATGCACAGGGTCACTTTTACCGTATTGCTTTCCGCTCTTCATTGCCGTATCATCTGTTCACGTATCCATTTGCAAACATCAGACGTGAATGATTCTGATACATGTATAAGTTCCATCGTCTCCCCCGAGCGTCATCATTTCTCCTCCAGTTCATCAGACAGGACGAGATGAATTATAGATCACACCAAAGCAAACTGGGAAGAGGGCCATTTCAGTTGAACATCTATATACACTTCGTGTTACTCACCTCATCTAAATAACCTATATATACAGTAGGCCCTTCGCCTTCATCCCTACCCAATCATCAACTTATCTCGCAACACACTTTGACACTCATCGCCACTACAACAACACCTCTTCATATTTCGCAATTCTATTTACCAACTCTCACTATAACAGACTCACACAACAACAACCACTCACTCGCCGTCACAATGTCGTCTCAGGACAAGAACAACGTCAGCAACAAGGAGACCAATGGTTCTCGTCGCCGTAGCTCTGCTAGCCTCGCTACCATGGGGAACTTTGGCAACGAGCCGGTTGATCGCAGCAGCGAGACGGTGATGACGCGCAAGCAGAAGCGCGCGAATCGACGCAGCACCCTGCGCCTCCAGTCAGAGGTCGCTCCATTCCTTGGAATGGAGCTCGATGATGAGGATGAGGCAAAAGAGGTGAACCAGGCTGAGGAGATGAAGGATGGCAAGGACGAGGATGAGGCCGAGAAGGAGAAGTAAGTTCCCCTTCCCCGACACTATATGTTTGGAATACAGGGTTCTAACAGTATAGTTGTCCTCCCATTCCCTTACAAAACTAACTAAAAAAAAAAAAAAAAAAAAGATTAAAATACAAAAACACAAAAAAAGACGACTGTAGTGGATTACAGCCAGGTGTTTACAGAACACCACCCGCCGGGGAATCAGAGTTTCCCGGTGAAGAAGCAGAAGAAGCGGGGAGTTGGTGGAAGAGGAAGATAATAGGTATCTCAGTGCGGCATTGGAGATTATCCTGATCTGCCTAGATAGCCATGTTTTCCTCCGCAAGCGATGGATATTAGAACAGTCTTGTGATCTGGGTTTGCGTCGTTGGCGTCAATGGGTCTTTTTATTGATAGAATACTTAGGAATTGATTTGCGTTCCCTAATTTGTTCTTTGTTCTCGCGAATGTGATAGATATCATGACTGTGACTTGATGCTATATCAAAATGATGTTCGTTTGGGACAGTGAGGACTAATAACCCATCCTTATTCACCATGATACAGCCAATCTGCCTTAGCTTTTTCTTTAATTACGGATAATCGGAACGATTAATGCACAACAGTTACCACCATACAGTTTAAAGAATGGCACCTTGTGATAGGGATGCATAAAGTTCACTAGCAACTGTAAGACGGCTCAAGTTTTGGCCGTTCTGAAAATGCCGGCTGCAGATCACAGATAAATACTGACAGAAACTCCAGTCGGGATGTAAATTATTTCACAACTGCTTTCTAAGATATTGGCGGCATGTTCTGTGGTACTCATCATGGGAACTTATGCCTTGAATAGATAGCCATGGTTTAGTCATTTGAGATTATATGATACAGATTCATCAAGATCGTGGTAATTAAAGTCACAGACAAAGCGCCGTGGACGAATGACCTGAATTAGATAAATATAAGTATCTGGGGACTCAATCTTCGGTGTAAGCACTACCTACGGGCAGAAGCAACACCGGGATCTTCAACTCCGCGCACTTATACCCGGCCGTGTAACGAATTTATGAATATATCTTGCTGCGCTTCTTTTAATATATGTAAAATTGAAGAACTAGAAGACTTAAAGTCAGGCTGGTTCGATTGCCATTGTCGTTGTGAGTCTGATTTTGTTGCTCATCTCCATGGGATACGTCTTATGATCCGTCGTCAACCGGACTATCGGATGTTAAAAAGCCCTCCGTCCCCGATCCCCCTTCCCGAAAAAGACACTAAATTCCCCCCTGGAACAGCCACGCGCGTATCGCCGGTCGCTATAAAAGCCCCCGAAACCCGGGATTAACGGTCGATAAACCATCTTTACCTCCGGCGCATCAGTAAATCACACTGAACCTCACCTCGTGTCATCCGATTTACCTTTTTCAACTCTTTCATTTTCGTTTATTAACTTTCTTGGCAGCCTTGCATGTAAAAGATTATGGACGAATGCCTCATCAGCCAGGATCAGGATCGCCAGGATGTGGCGCAGAAGACGAGGGCTTGCATGAATTGCGCGAGGTTGAAGATGAGGTGTCAGTGGCCTAGTTCTGGGTCTGGTCGTGTAGAAAAGACGTGTTCAAGGTATGATGTAAGAGATTTGATGTGGGATGAATGCTAATTGTTGGTGTAGATGTCTGAGGATGAAGCTTGATTGCCAGGTACCGGAAATTACACAGCGACGGAAACGTGGCAAATCAACGTAAGTCCTATCAACTCATGTATATATAAGTATATATATATATATATATACAAACTTTACTGACTTTTATAGACGAGTCGCTCAATTAGAGAAGAAGATTGATGGCATCGTCTCTCTCCTCTCCGCAAACCAGCGCAAAGGCCTCTCCCCTCTAACACCAGAAAGTCCCCAAGAAGTCCAAGCCCATGCTTCATGTCAACCTCACACCCAGGAAAACCGCTTCACTATAAACCACGACATGATGAACCAGATCCCCGACGACAGCGTCCGCTTCAGCACAGACGTTGAACTCTTTCCTGGGTTTCGTGTCTCGCAGCAGGAAGCCTCTGACCGTCTTGACGTATACCGCAGGGACTACGTGCCGCATTTTCCCTTTGTTCCTGTGCCGAGCTCAATGTGTGCTTCGGAACTCTATGTTGAGTCGAGGTTGTTGTTCTGGACGGTGTTGGCGGTTGTTTCGCCGCTGGGTGATAAAGTCCAGATGGAGTTCAAGGCGTGGTTCAGGAGATATCTTGCTGAGCATCTTGTTGTGAGGCAGGAGAAGTCTATTGACATATTGCAAGCGATTTTGATCTATCTAGCATGGTGAGTCAATCTTTTGGAGTGTAGGTGCTTGTGCTGACTGGTTAGGAATGACTTTCACTTTTATGGAGAGCTCCAGGTTACCAACATTATCCAGATGGCTATTGGTCTAGTCATTGATCTACGGCTTGACAAGCACGCAGGGCTCTGTATGGGAGGGCCAAAGACTCTGCTTGGTGATGCATGGACGTCAATGAGCAAGCATCCGATCAAGTTAAAGGTTCATCAGACAGCAGCAGACAAGCGCGCGGTACTGGGTGTATACCACATAACAAATCTGTAAGCCAACATGCCCTCCAATTAATGAAGCGCAGCTAACAAGGCCAGACTAAGCCCGTACTTCAGAAAGAGCACCATCTTCCACTGGAGCTCACATCTCGCTTCCTGCTGCGACAACCTCGCCGAAGCACGAGAGTATGAATCGGACATATACCTTGTCTCTCTCGTTCGGATGCAGCACTTGGCCGATCGGGGATTCAGCGTCATACCAGCCATGGATCCATTCGATCCTACGCCTCCGACCTTCCACGCCGTAACCGCCATGGCTCTCGATACCGTCCACCGTGAATTGGAGAACTACTTCAAAGTACAGCCTGAAATCGTGAAGCAATTACGTACGTTTCCCGAATCAATCACTGCACCCATACTAACTGTCACAGCTGGCTTCAGAGCACACTACAACTCTATCCTCGTCCGTCTCTACGAGCCAATCCTCATAATGAAGCCCTGCAGCTTACTATCTCCCGACACAACCCTAACCGAACCCTTTCTCCGCTCCGAATACCTCTGGAAATGCCTCGAAGCCGTCCAAAACACTCTTGAAAACCACGTTAACTTGCCCCCCGAAAAATTCTCCGTCCTCCCCGTAACAGTATCATGCGTCCTCGCTTTTGTAACAGTCACAGCATCGCGCTTGATCATGGCCGAGAACACTACAGACTGGGATGTGAAAGCCGCACGTCGACGCCTCCAGTTCCAGGACATTCTCCAGCGATTGAGCGATCAATTCGCCCAAGCTGATGAAGAGGCGCAGCGGCTGAATAGGAGACGTAGGGTCATGGAGGACGGGAGCAGTGTGTTTCTGAAGTCGTCCTACAAGGTCAAATGGATTCGACAGTGGTATTTGTCAAAGATCCCAGAGGAGGAACAGCAGCTGTTGGTGCTGCAACCGCAGACTGCGGTGAACTGGTCGAGTGTGTTGCAGAGCAATCCGAATTGGGCGACTAATCCTCAATTTGACGATGAGTATTGGGCCGATTTGTTGACGGGCTTTGATATGGAGGCTTTTGACAGATCTCTTACTGCTGTCACGGCGGCTCAATAGCGTGTGATTGGCGCTGCCGTGGGATTTGGCTTGTAGCATGTATTAGTATTTATTTAATGATACCTGAGAACACTAATTGGAATTATATGTAAAGTAATGGTCAATATCAACTGCCGTTCAAAGTCTGTTTTATACCCATGTTATAACTCTTTATTGGTGACTGGCACCTCCGGCCGGATGTGCCCGGGCGAAACAAGGGTCCGGCGCCGAATTATGTTTCATTTCCCACCCAAGCTCCCCCTTCAACATTCTTGCACCAAAAGCCAGAAGCCATTGACACAAGAAACACTATAATCTCGTCCCAATTGCTTGCTTACATTGTATTATTCGTTGCTTCACCCGTTCTCATTCACAAAATGGCACAGAAAGCAGCTCGCGACTGGGTATACCTGGTCATAATCTCCCTCCAACTCGTTGGCATGATCTGTCCGAATCCCTCACCTCAGCCCAAGCCTCTCACTGACAATCCCCAGGTCTCGAATTCACAGAGTTCTACCCTGAATCAATCTATTCTGCACCTAATGCCCCTCTCCACTTTCTAGCCAACGTCAAAAAGCAGTACCTCTCCTTCTCGGGAGATCCCTTCTTTGGGGACAAGTTCCACGGCGCCTGGTTCCGCAGCATGTTCTTCATTGAGATCTTTGTCCAGTTCCCTCTCGCTATTTACATCGTGCGGAACCTCGCTGCTAAGAAGCCTTCATCTGGACCCGTTGAACTCGCTGGTCTGGCCTATGGTTGCTTGACTGCTATGAGCTCTGTTGCATGTGTTGCTGAGCTGTTGGAGATGGGGCCTGAGTTGGTGAGCGAGGAGCATAAGAGGAACTTGGTCTGGGGGACGTATTTCCCTTATGCGCTTATTCGTGAGTCCCCGTCCGTTGGTTTAGATGTTTACTAATGAGATCAAGCTGGTGCTATGGCTGTTGATATGTACACACGACTGCTGCGCCGTGTGAGCACTGATATCAAGCCCAAGACACAGTAGAGAACACAGTCGCAAAACGACACTTGTATGACAGATAGTCGGTGTGGACTGTTGCCTCCGGCTTTTCACATTACTCTTACTCTTCTACATTGCGAGAATCCCATATCCAACCCTGACTCCATAAATGCACTGTACTTAATAACCAGGACCTCAGTCTATTCTCTTATTCTGCTTCGAGTATCCCCATCCATTGCCCATAGTGTTCACTCCATATCCCAAAGGTGTCGCACCCCCAAGAGCGCGTCCCTTGAGTCTTCTGGGCAGAATCACACCAAGAGTGTACATAGTAGCACACAACACACCAGCGCCAAAGGACACGAGACTGTAGAACACAGTGCTCGCGTAAATATGACCGCCTAGGCCCTGCCATTCTACCTTTCCTTCTGTCTTGGGCAGTGCCGGTGTAGGGAACCATCGCACAGAGAGACTCAACGGCAATGGATCGCCAATGACCAATTTTCGTGTATGCGAGCCCTGTAAATGATGCAACGGACTGGTACTATACGCAATCGCCGAATCCAAAACACCACTGTCATGAGCATGAGTATGATGCTTCGGCGTACTATGCAGCAACACATTCATATGCGTGCTGATGTGTATATGGCTAAGCTGTAATGTTCCCGCGAGTGCGAAAACTACGGGGACGTATTCGCGCTCGGGGGCCTTCTCGCCAACGACTTCGACTTCGACCGCTGGGCGCGCAGGAATACGACATGAGAGAGGCGCATCGGAGTGGATGTAGAATTCGAGGAGGTGGAAGAAGGGGTCGTCGATCATGGCTATTGTGCAGTTCACTTCGCCTTCTGTGCCGTAGTTGAATTCAAGAGAGCGGCCGGTTTCGTTGCAGATGGGGAAAGGCTTCCACTCGATTTCGTGCTTTTCGTTCTCGACATGTTCGCCAGTTTCTCTGCGCCTTGTTAGAGATGTAGCTGTAGTTGGGTAGTAGTACGTACGAGTTGCGGTTCATGCATTCTACGGGAATGGGAGCACCGTAGTGATATGAGGGAAGGCCATCTTCTGGATTCGCTGTGACGAGGGGCGTTAATGCGCCCAGGGCGACCAAGGTCCAGGCGATGGGAGCGATCATGATAGCGGTATGATTTGAGGGCGCAAAGAAGTGGTTGATTGGAAACCACCCTCGTTTATTAGGCGACTTGAAGCGACCAGATCAAGCATCAAGATCATAACATGGCGATCAAGAAAGATACTTTGGCGAACTAAAGGGTTGAGTTGAAGTTGGGTTGATGCCATGTGGAGATAAGTCGAGATGCCACCCTGGACTGGACAGTGTATCACGTGTCACTTCATTCCAGCGCCAAGAAAGGGGAGCGTTTACGATGAACTCTATTAAATGCTTTACATACTTGGATATTGAGATAGATTCGTTGAAACAGCAATATTTTCTTTAGTATATATTGTGGAGTTGGGTAAGGAATTGGTGGAATTGTCTGCAGATATGAGATTCTGCAGCCGCTTTATTTAGTAACGAGGAGGGGATTTTGATAGCCACTGATACAAGAGATTTATTCAATACATACACAGACGCTCACTATAGACCAATATCCTACGATAATATGCATACCAAATTATGCAGGCCTCATCATAGGTACTCATCCCCTGGGAATACCATGATGAACGTTCCGAGTTAGTCTCCGTCCAGCGGTGACTTTTCGGAAACTTCCCAACAGACTTATATAACCCTTCACGAACTGAACTCATAGATAATACCAATTCAAACTTAATTAATGATCAACTTACTACGGCCATTTATATCAAGAACCCCTCGATTCATCAAAATGACTTCCTCAGACACTGAAAACGCCCTCAAGACTCTCAGAGAGCACTACGACAGCGCTACTCTGGAAGCTCAGATGCTGTACGCGTCCAAAACCGTGATGCCACACTTAATTGGGCCTCTTCCAACACAAATGGGAATATCTGGAGAGACTTCGACGCCTGTGAAGCTCTTGGACAATGCTTGCGGGAGTGGTGTCTTGACGCATGCAGTCCAACAGGCTTTGCCTAAGCATATCCTTGAGAAGAGCTCGTTTTTATGTGCCGATGCTTCGGATGGCATGGTCAGTGTGGCTAAGAAGAGACTTGGTACGGAAGGATGGGTTAATACGGAGGTCAAGAAGTTGGACGCGACGGTGAGTTGATCTACCCCGTGAGATGCCCAGACACTGACGAGATATACAGAATACTGGACTCCCTGAGAATTCCTTCACGCATGTTGGCCTTGGTCTTGCACTCCATGTTATTTCTGATCCAAATGCCGTTCTTGCTGGCAAGTCTTCCTCGTGAACTCTTCAGAACAGAACTAACATGTCCAGACACCAAACGCATCCTCAAGTCTGGAGGTATCTTTGGCGCCACAACGTTCCACAAAGAAAACACATTCTGGCTCCCCGACATACGAACAGCATTTGAATCCTTCCCTTTCGAAGCCAAACTCCCCGAAGTTATGAAGATGCAAATGCATGACCAGGGCGACTGGACAAACCCCGCCTGGATCGAAGAGCACCTAAAGAAAGAGGGGTTTCAAGATGTAAAAGTGACGGCTCATGATGACAGTTACACTATCGAAAGTGCGGAAGATTATATCCTGCAATTCGGAATGATGCTGGGTTGGTTGATCAAGACTTGGTGGAGTGAGGAAGTGCAGAGGGAGCATTCGCTGGAGGAGGTTAAGGAGTTGTTGAGGGATCATTTGGTGGAGAAGTATGAGGGCAAGGGGTGGGATATCGAGTTCAAGGTGATTTGTATGACTGGGAGAGTTGAGTAGCTCAGCCCGAGATTGATGAGAATCCTGAGAGAAGAATAGAAGTTTGGTCTTTCATATTCACCCAAAACTCATGATCACTTGACGACTAGAAACAAGAAAGAGAATGGTTGTCCACTGGTCTATGATAGAGTACTTGCAGAGTTTTAGTTCTCACGATGACATGCTGGTATCAGAAGTGAATAGTACTGTGACAGTTGAGAAAGACAACTTAGCAAAGTAGCCACCCTTTAATACACATTTATATAATACAATATTAAGTGTATACAAAATGAACGACACTGTATCTTCTACAATAAATTAAAATGACCGCTTTTGCCCTCCACCCTCTCTAACCCTTCTAGTTATCGCACTCCCAACAATGCCTCCCATCTATAAAGAATGACCGACAAAGCACCCTCCCCCATTTCCCCATCGTGTATCTTCATCCTCACCCAGGACTGAAATATAGAATGCCCCCCCTTTTTTAAACCATACCCCGGCATCGGTAGTATGGCTGACCAACCCAAGCGAGGTTTGTGTAGTTGAAGGTTCTGGCGAACGGTTGGTCTGAAACGTGGTACCCAGCGAAGCGGTTTTGGTGTTTTTTATTATTATTTTCGCTTACTCTGGGTTAAAGACGCACGCTTGAAGCGTGGTGAACGTATTTGATATCATTGTTGATGATTCGTTGCGTTGGTGGGTTGTAGGAGACCAGCTCCTGGACAGAGGAAAGGGAAAGGAGCCGTAGAGTGTTTCAAGTCATAGTGAAGTCGAAGTTGTCAGCGTCAAGTCGTCGAGGCGAGTTGTGCTATTTATGAAATACGTTGTTTGGTGTTCGAGAGCCGAGTTATAAAGTGCTGCTCCCCATACTAAGAAACAAAAGATTGTTGAAGTCTGCCTTGACAACAACACCACAACCTCGCAATCTTATATATCCGAATCCCTCGCCTTCCAAAACAATTCCCTAAGCCCACTCTAAACGCAGTTGAGGCCCTTTTGTTACGACTCGTTTTCAAGCGTGGCCTGTTACCCTTCGCCCTAGTCCTCCCCCAAAGTGAGGCGAGCGCCCATGCAGGCCTCACCCACCAATACCACCTCCCACCGCCTCCAAGTTTCACTATACAGGGCGAGCGGCATTGCAGAGTTAACGTAGCTTTGCATGCACTGTCGTTGCCTTGTACTACACCCATGCTGGATCACTAGATATCATTAGAGTGTTGGTGACATTATCACTGGGATGTCGGGGACACCGCTCTGTTATTGAGACGCAGCCTGATATACCTCTAAGTAAAACTTCTCTTCGCTGTTGCATTTCTTTCCATTCTTTTCAAAGGGGCGCCGTTTTATCAAAACCCCCATGTCTTCTTTAATAATTACATGTGTAAAAAATGAGAAAAACCCTTTGGACCTGTACAGTACAACGCACCCTCATGACAATTGGCGCCTATAGCATAGCATAGCATAGCATATCCATCATCCTTGACAAAAACATGTGGCCGCGCACCCCAACTACCAACTACTCAAACCTTCCCAATTCTCTAGACTCTAACTAACTAATGCTTGCTTGCTTCCCATCCATTCTCATGCCCTCAGCTCACTACCTATGCAAATCTGAGGCTTCCAGTCGGAACCCGTTGTGACAATCCATCTACCTCTCTCTTCAGCAGCTTGAGAACTCGCCTGACATCAGCAAGGTCTGCACCGCCAGCGTTATTTCCATGTCCGGGTGGTGGCAGGGCGGCGTCACATCTCTTGAGGAGGTCGGCTACAGAGGGGCCAATGGCACCACCCTTTCCGGCACCTCCACGTCGACGGGCTTCAGCCACCCAGTCGTTGACAACATAAACGATGAGCTCAATCATGCGGTTTCGCACTGATCCACTGAAGCCGTAGTCTTGACTATCGAAAACGCCCTCCAGAACACGGACAATCATGTCATGGGAGACGCCCAAGGTGAGGAATAATTGGACGGGCCAGGTGGGATCAGCGCCGATGGTGGCATCTTGTTGGTAAGCCACTGCGTAACGGCAGAGCTCAGGAAGAAGGTCTTGGATAGGGAAAATGAAGCTGTCGAGGGATGTGCGGTGGGCGATGTTTTGGATCTTGCTGGTCACAGACTCGTAAGGCAATGGGGGCGAAGGCATTCCTGGTTCTGAGTTCTCCAGGCGAGACATGACCTCATCGTGTGTCTGTTGGATCAAGTTGCTCCATGTACCCGAAATGGTCATATGGTTGCGATAGTCAGCAACATGGTAGATGAGCAGGCAAAGGTCGTAGTACCCGGCCTGGTCGGCATAGTCGTTGAAGAGCTGCAATATGTGAGTAATCGTCATTGGCTGAGAAAGAACAGTTGAAACATACCTCGGAGAGTCCCTGAATCTTGCCCTTGAGAGCTTCCTCAATCTCGAGGGCCCTCTCAGGGTCGATACGGTCGTCAGCTCTCAATCGTTCCAGGAGATCATCCTGAATGTGAGCAATCTCAAGCAGCTCTGTGACACTGTGGTTCAGCAGCTGCTGTTGCTGTCGGCTAACACCAGTCGTTGAAACGTTGGCATTCGCCTTGGCCAAACTGAGCAACCTGATTCGGTCCTTGATACTGATGGGGAAGTCGGAGTTGGCAAGCTCCGCCTGCACCTCGGCTGCATCAAAGAATCGACTTCGGTTGGTGTAGAACCGGCAGAGCAGGTCAGCATGCTCAATGTTTGTGCCAGCAAGTCGCTGAAGGAAAGTAATAACATGGGGTGAGTCGATAGCCAGAATTCGATCTGTCCAGCCTTGTTGGATGTACCATTCATAAAGGTCAAAGTGGAACACCTCGTCATCTGACCCGTTCACCACCTCGTAGGCCTCAAGCCTCTTGGTAGCAATCAATGTCAGCCTGCCATCAACCATTTCAGGCTCACTGCTTGATGCAGCATCCAGGTGGCTCAGAACGTCATGGATCATGTCATAACAACGCTTGCGGTCATTGAAAGCATTAGCACGAGGGTCTCCGGAGGGCTTGCCGTCGTTGACCCAAGACAGAGCCGTGTTACCCCTGTCCTTCTCGCGGGCGACCACAAGGCACAGCTGGATAGCACCGGCATAGTACTTGAGCGCGATATACTGTTCCACAGCACTCTGAAGGTTGGCAAAAGTGAGGCTACCAGCAACCTTCTCGAAGAGCCTCAAGCTCTCATGGAGTAAGCTTCGCGACTGGTTGGTCTGAAGAGGTTGGTCAGAAGCCCGCTTAAGCTGTTCTTGGGCCTTGAAAGTAACGACATCATCTGGGCTACAGAAGCTGCCGCATCTCCTTCGAAGGGCGTCAGCAACAGTTTCAACGTTGGAGCCACTCTCAATATTGCGGTTAACAATGGCCTTAACAAGCAGCTTGGCAAGATCCTTGCCGTCGGTTTGCGAAAAGAGCTTCTCGTATGTCAGCTCCTTGAGTTGTTGTTGGGCTGTAGCATCGAGGCGCGTATAGATATCAGCAACCCGCTCATCGAATAGCATAAGCACAAACGAGATACCCTCCGAAATGCTCTCCATCAACTTTTGAAGAGCATGAAGAGCTTGATGTTCAGCCTGAAGAGCAACTTCCTCCTGACGGCTTGACACATGCTGGAGATCAGATGGACCAGACAAGCCTTGAATGAGGCCACGGTTGGTATCAAGGAACCTCCTTAGGCGCTCCAAGTTCTCCTGGACAGTATTCAACTTGGAGAGGGGAATTGTAGAACCAATGGTAATACCGCCGTTAGGAGAAACACCTGGAGCAATGACTACTGACTTCCACAACTGGCGTACCAGTCGGGAAAGATACAGAGCTAGAGCGTCGTGTCGGGAAGAGAGATTAATGGAATCGGTTGTAAGGGATGAGCTGTCGGTTTCAGCCATCGTAGGCTGTCCACCAAAGTCGACAAAGACGGATCGTGCCCGATCTTCAGTTGCCTGGTCGATAGCACGAGCTGCACCAGGTTTAGAGTCACCTCCGTGACCGCAAGCAACAGCCAGAGCGGTGCTAACAGTCTCCACGCGGCCGTAACTATTAATGAAGCGGCGGCAGACCAGTTCCAACCCCTCATCCCCGACAGCACCCCGAATGGCAGAAGCAAAGATATCCACAAAGCGCCTTCGTCGGACGATGTGCACACCAGTGTTGGTGAGAATTGCGAACTCGCTAGGCGCATCGTCGAATTGCACGGCCAACTCATTACCGAAGCCAAGCGGTTGTGGTGCCGCTGCGAACGGTTTTGTGATTAATCCAACAGCTTCGGCTCGGCTGCCAATATCAATCCAGCTTGCAGATTCATGGTATTTGAAAGGAGATGTCGGGGACGTGTTCTTAAGACGTCCCGTCTCAGGTCCAGAAACAAAGAGGGTATCCTCGTTGGGATTAGACTCCTTGCTCACAAAATCCAAGAAATATCCAGGGGCAAATCGAGCGCCTTGTCGGCTGTAAGACAGCGAGGTGGATTCGAAGTCAGTGATCGTCTCGCCGCCAGGGTAAGTAGATCGACGAGAGGTGTGGCCAGGAGGGAACTTGATAAACTGAACCTGCATGCTTTGAGGAGCCAGGTTGGTCGAAGAGCCGTATATATAGGATGCAGCACTAGTCGCACTGAAGAATAGACGACATCCAGTGTTTGTCAGAGCCATCAAGTGAAGCTTAGCCGCTTCCTGTTTAGAGATAGGGCTGATCGAGACAATGCTCACTTGGTCACTTAACAACCTAGATTGGGTGATCATGTGAGCAATGTCACGAAGGCAGTGGACCTTCTCCTTCTCAATAACTTTGTTCAGTCGGTCGGGGCCTTCCATATGGTACGTTCGAATGGTCGATCGGCTCGAGAGGGTGTACACGAGGTTTCTCGAATCGTCGATCACAATATCAACAAGGTGTTCGGGAGTCTTGTGAGACCAGAATCCACCTTGCAGGGTAACAACTGAGGACCAGCCAGGATTCGTATGGTTGATCTTACCGCACCTATTTGAAAACCATTTCTCCTCAGATTGATAGTAGAGTTCATTAATGTCGATGTCGTTGCTTCCTCCAAAGAAGATCCGACCGTTGGCAGATCCAGTAATAACACGAACGTCGGTACCACGGAGGGGGAGCTGCATTTTCGTTTGGTAGAGAGATACTGTCTTGGAGCCTGAAGGGGTAGCGGTGGCCGAGACACCTAGTAAAACAATGTCTGAAGAAGTCGCAACGACAAGGATGTGTGTGATCGTGTTGACGAAAATGCCTGGTTTAGGGGGCACGAGCGCGACGGCCTGGATGGTATGCGGTTGATCCTCGAACCCGATCAGCTCGGGGTCAGGGTGTGTGTAGTCCCATAGAAACAGTGAGTTATCAATAACGACCCAGGCGTGGTTGATCTCAGCAAAGAGTCCCATCAGAGTCTGCAGCTCGCCAGCATTGTAATGGTCGAAGACTTGGTTCGGAATGGGGTACATCTGAGTTTTGTGGAAGGGGGCCATCGCAGAATCGGTATTTTCAAGGTCGTAGTCGGACGATGCGCCCTCTGATGTTTGTTAGCTGATTCCTTCGCATCCAAGCTCTTGCAACCTACGTCGACAGTATGAATCCAAGTCGGGATACCGGCCATCTGACTGGAGACAGGCGTTGATGGCCCTGGCCGCCTTGACAACGGGGGGGACATTTTCGGATCGGAGAGGTGGAAGCGCAGTAGGGACAATCAGATTATCGTTTGTAGTTGTCCTTGGTACAGATGGCGCAGTAGCTGCGACACTTCGCGATGACGAGACAGGTGCCGAGCTCTTATGCGAGACAGGCTGGTTGCTGTCGTTGCCGGTGAAGAGCTGTCGGCGCACAGAATCAGAGCCCGACTGAAACCTCGAGGCGACGGCCGGCGTATTCAAGAAGGCGCCTGGAACTGGCCGGACCGGCGTTGTTTGTGGAAACGACATTATGGGCAGTAATATCGAAGCCCTCGGCGGGCCTGCGTAGCTTCACCAGTTTCGTTGCTATACCGCTGTTGGCAGATCAGGGATCATCAAAAGCGACAGACTCAGGGCGCGTAGATGGAATTGCGATCAATATACCAATCCCTCGTAATCGCGTCGTAAACCTCGTGGGGGGTTTCCGCTTTCGTCGCGTCGTCGTCCGGTTAGAGATAGAGTCTATAGCGAGAGAAGTACGGTTTGGAGGTGATAAACAATTTGACGAGAGCTTGGGGAGGCTGGATATGGAGCACGGATTTTTCGCGACTGGGGCGTGGCGCTAGGACCGTTTTGGTGCAAGGCTGAGAGTAGAGTAACCACGCGTCATGAAGAGCTCAAAACCACGAAGAATAGCACGTTCTGATAATTAATTAAGCTGCAGACAATGTGATTGTTTTCTTATTAATTATCGATCCATGTGCTCGTCCAACGACCAACTGTGAGCAAGACGTACTGGTCTGTGAGCGCGCAGGTTCTTTGATCCACCTTTCTGCTCAACTTAGACAAATCCACATCAGTATATATTAATTTGTTGCTGGGCAAACCCAGGTAGCTTAGGTAGTACAATGCACAAGTCCCTTTGTTCTGCAACCCGATACGGCCATATACGCACGGCAAGCATGATAGAATGTCCGAGGTCACTCATCCTTTACTTCACAGCCTCTGAGACGGTTGCATCTTTTGTAGTACATTACGGTTATCACACCACCAGCTATCTCTCATGACAGCTGAGTTGACCTCCAGAGCTGTCACATTCCTCCTTTTCCCATTATGTTCCGAGTATACTTCTTGCTTCCTACTTCTTTTCTCCAATCTTCATCCCTCGTTTACTGCTTCTTAGCATCGCGAGCAGCCTTACGGAGAGCTCGGCGTCGGATGTCCTCGTGCATCCTCTTATTGAAGAAAATAGTGATAGGGCCATTGGCACCAGGAATATTCTCAATGAACCACAGCATGAAAGCATGGCTCCACCAAGGGGTGTAAGTGTTGGGAGCTGTCTGGTAACCACCGAGTCCAATCTTGCCAAGAGTAGCCTTGACAAAGTTGCGGGCGTTGGGGACAAGAAGACTAGGGCGGCGGACCTTGCTCATGGCGGTGGTGACGAGGTGGCTCAGAACAAGGTAGACATCGACATTGTGGTCAGCAAGCTCAGCGGAGAGAGCGTTGCTCCACTGCTGGAGGAAAGCCTTGCTACCAGAGTATGTCGCCAAGAGAGGAGTAGGAGTCCAGCCACCGAAAGATCCCATGGTGAGGATAAGACCGCGCTTGCGCTGCTTCAGAATAGGAGCGACGACCTGAGTAACTCGGAGAGTACCAATGCAGTTGATGGTGACAATGTTCTGAAGCTCCTCCTTGGTGGTCTCAAGGAAAGAAACGGGGATGCTGTGGCTCTGGCCAACGTTGTTGATGAGAATACCGACATCAAGACCAGAAATCAGCTCGCTCAAACGCTCGTAGTCGGCATCGTTGTTTTGGGAGAAGTCCATGTTAAGGACCTTGACTTGCAGGCCCTTTCCAGGGTACTTCTGTTGAATCTCGGCGGAGAGGCTCTCGAGCTTGGAGAGAGTTCGGGAAACGAGGACGAGATTGAAGCCCTTGGCAGCGAGCTGCAGAGCATATTCTTTGCCGAGGCCATCAGAGGCACCGGTGATGACGGCCCAAGTGCCAGGCTTTCCATACTTGCGAAGCTATAGATATAATTATTAGTAGAGCCTAATTGGGGGTTGCAGAAGCACATACGTTGGTGCCTCCAAGCACGAAAGCGCTGAGGACAAGCTGGACATAGCTCAGAATCTTGGATCCCAAGAAGAGAGCACCAATACCAGCAAGACCCCACTGAAGAGGCTGCGGTACATTATGGAGGAAGTCTGTAATGGCGTCCATATTTGAAGAGTGCAACAAAATTAAGCTGCCTATGTAAAGAGGAGGAGGGAGAAAAAGGCGACAATCACAAGATAAGTACAGTACTGGATGGATGCCCCTCGGCTCTTGAATTGGGTCTTGGCTCTCAGGCCCGGACAATTAATTGAATTGATTTTTTAGGTGGTATTATTACCCCTGACGTTGTTGAGTTGGTCCAAGCTTCTTCCATCTTTGGTCCCCGATTACAGGTCCCTCTGTCCCACCAAAAACAGACCATTCAACTCGTCTTATACCAACCTCAACCCGCCATTTTACTTTTACAACTGCATTGCAACCACTGCAATAACAGTTGTTGAGATTCTCTGATTCCCGCTGACTCATTCCAATTTGTTTTCAATTTCGTCACAATGGACGTTCTCAAGTCTATCCTCCCCGAAGCAAAGGGTGTTCTACCCTACTACATGATCATCGTAAGAGCCACTCCCCCTACACCCAAGAACCAAATAAGATGCTGACCCCTCGCTCCAGCTGTCCATCATTTCGATCGGAAACTCGCTGCAGACGTATACAACCCTACACTTCTCCCGACGAGTCTACAACGGCAAATTTGTCCGCAACCCCAAGCTCCCAGCCAAGACCGACAAGTTCGAGCCAGAGGACCAGATCAACAAGCTGGTTCCTGCTCAGAACGACCCCAAGGCTACCGATCAGCTTACTCCCCTTGCTGGAAGACTCTTCGGTACCTGGACTCTTATCACTTGCGTTGTTCGATGCTACGCAGCGTATAACCTCCACATTGGTCCTGTTTACACCATTGCTTACTGGACTTACATTGTCGCCTTGGGACATTTTGCCAGTGAGCTCTTCGTTTTCAAGACCATGACTTTTGGCCTTCCTCAGTACTTCCCTTTCACTCTGGCTTCCATCTCTCTTATCTGGATGCCTCTTGTCCGCGACTACTATGTCGAGTACAACTAAATCAGGCGACAAATGGTGAGACTGGTGAGTGGCGGTGAATGTAATATACGCCTGGCGGGCAAATACTAGATGCCTTGGAATCGACAGGCGGCAACTGGTTATTAGATAAAAAGTTAGATTTTTAATGTTTTAATGTTCGGGCTCTATGCCTATAGATTCTTGCGATATAGCTCTCCTCCGCAATTTCTCAAACGGACTGTGGCCTGCTCAGGTGTGATATCACGCTGAGGCTCGGCCAGCAGCTCATATCCAACGAGGAACTTCTTGACCGTGGCCGAACGCAGTAAAGGTGGGTAGAAGTGCATGTGGAAATATGCGCTTTCCAGCTCCTCCGGTGTTCCGTCAAGGGGCGCCTGGTGAAGACCAGAACTGTAGGGAAAGTTGCATTCGAACAAATTGTCGTATCGTCGGGTGACTTCTTGGATGGCTTCGGCGAATTGTAGACGCTCCTCGGTCTTGAAATCGAGAAGAGATCGAATGTGTCTTTTGGGAAGAACGAGGACCTCGAACGGCCATACAGCCCACCAGGGACATACAATCACAAAAGCATCGTTCTCCCAGACAACTCGTTCCTGCTTCTCGAGTTCAAGCTTAACATAGTCACCTAGGAGGTGTCGGCCGCCGTGTTGATCTCGGTACTTGCTCATTTGCACGAGCTCCTTGCCTGGCTCTTCGGGCATGGTTGATGTGGTCCAAACCTGGCAATGAGGATGGGGGTTAGAGCAGCCCATGGCAGCGCCCTTGTTCTCAAAGATCTGCATGTATCTGTACTGCTCCTCAGGAGAAGGTGCAGCGTCCTTTGGCATAGAAATAGCAAGCTTGTCAGCTTCAGCGGCACGGGGGTTTGAAGGTGTCAGATGGTTGGCGTAGATTCGAGTCCAATGCTCAATGACGGGAACAATCTCCTCAGCTGTCATATCTGCAAGTGTAACATGGTGCTTGGGTGAGAAAGTAAGCACGTAACACACGCCCTTGACACCCTGAGCTTGAAGGAGAAGAGATTCCAGGTCGTTGGATGAGGCTTTCGCATCATAATCTGGCTGCTCTTGCTTAACGGCGCTGTAGTCGTTTACAAAGGCAAAGGTCTTTTCGTAATTCGGATTTTGGTCGCCAGCGGCTCGTGGGTTACCGGGGCAGAGATAACACTGGTTTTGTCAGGCGATTGAGTTGTTATGATGTGATGTCATGAGCGTACTTTGGGGTCATATTCCGGAAGTTTTGATGCGACAGCAGCTTCTTGCTGGCCTCTACTTCACGTCAGATGGTTCTCTATTAAAGCATGAGACACTCACTGCCAAGGTCGCTTCGTGCGGTGAGGCGATACAAGCAGCCATGAATCCGTGAGGGGATTGTATCGACGGTGTGAGATGTCATCGAGAATTTGATCAGGCATGATGATAGTGGGGTGACAGTTTAAAGTGAATGAGGGGTTGATGAGAGTCAATGAATATTTTGAGGAGGGTTCAGCTTCAATTTATTACAGTCAAAAGCCGAGGCTAGTGATACAAGATAACTAGAAGATTAATAGCTAACTAACAAAGGCTCCCGGGGGTTCTGAATGGCGCGGTTCAACGGTGATATTCTCGGCCGTGTTTTCGGGGGAGTCCTTTTCCCAAACCAGATGCCCCCAATATTGAATCTCCACTGTTTGGACTGAGAAACTGGAGCAAAGAAAACTTCAGACCTTGTCAAAGGAGGTCAAATAAATTCATATAAAAGCACCTTCAAATTACGGTGACTTGCCTAAGTCGTATTGTCACTTAGATCGCGTTCCTAAATTTTCTGGCCTGGATGGCCGAACATTCTTGAGAACCAGGACATTTTCGCATCTACCGGAGATCGTTAAGTTGAGATTCTCCCGGTGGTGCTAATAGCTTTGGAGGCGGCGGCCGACGAAATATTAATGAGGGACGAAAGAAGCGAGGGAGTCTTGAAAACATTGTCATATTCCAAATATATCGAGAGTCAGAATGGTGAGTAAGGTAGTAGGTGGTTAAACGAGCTGACACAGTTGATGTATCTCATTATATGCATTCATTCTGTAGCAATTGTTTAAACATTACATAATGTCTAATTTGTGAGCTAGATGTGTTGTTGGTAGTTGAGATCTGTGACTCAGAGCTTATACCACGATTCACCACACAGAACTTAATAGCATCTGTCACTGAAGTGAAGCGGAGATTCAATATTGGGGGATGGCGTCACTTGCTCATGGCGGGGATACGCGGCCCGGAGGCTCAACCTCCACGTGACTTATGATGACTCGAGCGTGGGGTTGCTGCTAGCGGCTACTGGCTCCCCCGTTCGAAACAACCTAACCCGCGCCCTGCAACCTCAAGTCCAGTGCACTTCAGCCCCCCAGACCAGCTCCTGTCAGAGCAAGCGTGGACGCCATAATCAACAACATCCGCCCCTCGACAAATCGACCCATCACCGATTCCATCAACAACCACCTCAAACCGACATTTTCCATCGAATTTCGCGTCGCGTCATTGTCCTCAACAATCGCGCATCACAAAAAATCTTCTTTCGCACTTTCATCGCGCCTTGCGCTGCCTCGAAACCGCTGCTACTTCTAGACAGGGGGGGGTAACGACAACCTCCCGGCCCGACATCGCAGCCGGCGATATGGGTGTGATACGCAAAAAAACAATCACAAGAGGTGGCGAGGGTGGTGTTAAATACGTTTGCGATGTGTGCTCGTCGGATATTACATCTACGGTAGGTCATTTTGCTGTGTTGTCTGTTGCCTGAAGCTTGCCTGGAGGCGTAAACGCGCTTCGGAGATATACCGGCTAAACTCAATTCGATGTCATGATGGGGTTGCTAATCATGTTGGTGTTGACATAGGTCCGCATCCGATGCGCCGACTCCGACTGCAGTGACTTCGACCTCTGCGTCTCGTGTTTCGCCAAAGGTGAATCACGAAATGCCCACAACCCTGCGACACACGCTTTTCGTGTGATTGAGCAAAACTCATTCCCCATCTTCGATCGAGAATGGGGTGCCGACGAAGAATTACTCCTCCTCGAGGGCGCTGAAATATATGGTCTCGGCTCATGGGCCGATATCGCAGATCATATTGGCGGTTTCCGTGAGAAGGACGAGGTTCGCGATCACTACTTGTCGACTTACGTCGACTCGTCCCATTTTCCACTACCGGAACGCTGTAGCCCTCACGATTGCGAATTGGCCAACGAAATCCCCAGAGAAGAATTTCAGGCACGCAAGAAGCGACGAATAGAAGAGCGACGAGATGCAGCTAAGAACGCGCCCGCTCTGCAGCCTAAAACAAAACCAACAGCTAGTGTACCTAGCTGTCACGAGATTCAAGGATACATGCCTGGTCGTTTGGAGTTCGAGACTGAATATGCAAACGAGGCAGAAGAAGCTGTCCAGCTTATGCAATTCGATCCAGGTGATGGATTGAACCCCAGAACGGGTGAGCTTGAGCCTGAAATGGAACTCAAGCTCACAGTGATGGATATTTACAACGCTCGACTGACACAACGTGTGGAGCGTAAAAAGGTTATCTTTGAGCACAACCTTCTTGAGTACAGGGAGAACACAAAGCTGGAGAAGAGGCGGACCAAAGAAGAAAGGGACTTGCTGCAGAAAGCCAAACCATTCGCCCGCATGATGAATCAGCAGGACTTTGAGGAGTTCAATCAAGGTCTTCTAGATGAGCTTAACTTACGACAAGCCATTACGCAGCTACAAGAGTGGCGAAACATGCGTATCGGCGACCTTCGAAGTGGCGAGAAGTACGAGAACGAGAAGGCTTCGAGGATCCAGAAGGCAATCCCCATGGGCTCCATGGATCGCGAGCGTCTAGCATCTGCACAGAGGTCTAAGCAACCTCCTCCTCCCGAGCCACCAAGTGGATCTGCTCTTCTTGTCGCCCCAGAACTCCCTGCCCGACTACTACCTACGCCTGCTGCGGAAGTCAACGGCGATGTAAAGCCATTAACAAATGGTCACACTGATGGCCAAGTCAATGGCCAAACGAACGGCCAGGTCAATGGAGTGACCAACGGAGTTAACGGAGTCAATGGAGTAAATGGACATGCAACTCCTAAGCAGAGATACACGGCCCAACCCATCTCCGGCGTGCAACCAATGCCCATGACTCAAGACACCGCACCAGACTTGCACCTCCTCACACCAGAAGAGGTCAAGCTTTGCGAAATTATAAGACTGCAGCCCAAGCCATACCTTATGATCAAGGAGCAGATCCTCAAGGAAGCTCTCAAGACAAATGGCACGTTGAAGAAGAAGCAGGCAAAAGAGATCTGTAGGTTGGACTCGCAAAAGGGAGGGCGGATATTCGATTTCTTTATCAATTCAGGATGGGTGGGCAAGGCGTGATCTGGTTGTTTACTGTTTATAATACCCTTTTAAGGCGAGGAATGGAATCGGCGCGGAGCGTTTGCTGGAAATTATGTAGTATATGTTACGCTTCTGTGGATAGATGTCACCAATACAATGTTAAAAAAGAAATTAGCTACTCATTTTCGAGCCTCCAATTAGATGCCATTGGGCTTATTTACAGGTGTAATGGGCATGAGACCTCGACCATACTTGGGCAAGCTTAGGATATGTTATGATTGACTTGACAGGTAAACTAAGACTTTCACCAGTTCGTTATTTTGTGTACTGAATGTATCTATTTGACTAGCTCTCGATTTGTCTAGTCTCCTGACGATTCAAGTCATCTGCAACTTGGCTGATATCTACCAGCCCTCAAATCTATAGGGACTCTTCGAAATAGAACTGCATCGTAGGCAATGCCTGTTGCAACTCGCGGCATCGGGGCCTAGCAGTATGGTGCAATAGATGTGTATGTATCAGCACCGTCGACAATACGGAGGTGGTGGTACGCGAGGTTGAGCACGAGCTGTCGAGCTCTTGGTGGCGGTCTTATCGTGATGGTCGTTGACAATTCCAAGTTCAGCATCGCCTTCGATTACTTGAGGAGGCGCGGGGATCGGGGGTCCTTGGGTCAAAGGTCCGGGTGCGGTTGGACGCGGAGCTCGATGGCCCATGAGACACTTGACTGACATAATGACAAATACAAGCAAAAGGATGGTGCCAATAACCCAGGAAGCTATGGAAAGGTAGGGCGTTCCAACTCGAGGGCCCATTTGCGAGGTGTCAGCCCCATGTTGTGTAGGGAGGTCCATGTTGGACTGCTTTTGGTCTCTTGTTTAATGAAGTGATAAGGGGATGAATGGTATAAATGATGAGTGTTATCAAGCTTTCTGAGCTGTATTATATCAGATACTATTGGCAGGATGTTCGATTGAGTGAATATTGACTGTGAGGTTATTCGGTAATGGGCCAGTCGAAAGCCAAGCTTGGTAGAAAAGGGGAGGAAGGTACTGGTGAATAACCTTGGTCATATATGTCGTGGATCCGAATGATTCGGGAAGGAAGTGAAGAGAGTTTGAAGTCGAGGCTGATTGGTGATGACATGAGTCTTCTATTGACTCGAGGTGCATGTGGCTGAAGTGGCATGATATGGTTCCAAGGTTTGGTTATCCACGGCAAAGCAGCTCAAGCCCGATGAGGCCAGGGGCTTGGATAGCTCATACAGGCGATGGCTGTGTTGAATCTGGCTGAAAAACCCGGAGTCCTGGGACGTAACAAGGCGGGGGAGTACCAATAGGTTTGTAAGGTGGAAGCTCAGTATCGCGAGGTGAGCGAAGGGAAATAGGAGTGTAGGACGGCGCAGGTTGATGGATGATCTGTGCTTGGGGAGGATTGACAAAGATGCTTTCGTAGTTTTCCTCCCGATCTACCAAGACCTCTCCTCGTGCTTCAGTCTTCATCTTTTCTCCTGGGTTGCAGCAATAGTGCCTGATAAGGCCACAAGTGTAGATGACGGTAAGGAAACAGAGGATTATTCCCACGCCCTGGTATACGTTCAAGCCCATGATATCTAGTCCGTTTGTGAATAGAGGCGTATTTTTGTGGATGCGAGTCGAGGTGTAATAGAAAATTAATAAAATGAATGATGTTGTCATGGATGCGAGCCTGGATCTCTTATAAAGCCCGAGTTGCCTCTCAAAGTTAATGTGTGGGCAAGCAAGCGCTGGTCCTTGGGTTGTTTCACTGGACAATTCTCATGAGAAGATAAGTTTTAAGTTTCCAAAGCTTTTATTTTTCTGGTCCTCGCACATTTCTAACTTCCATTTTCTAGCAGTATAAACTTTGACTGCCTAGTTCCTTCCAATCATGAAGCCATGGACAAGTGTTTGTGCAGATTTATTCCCAAGCTTACCCAGTCACATCAAATAAAGCAAACCCTCTTCCAGCTGAGAATCAGGTGATCAGATCCCCCGAATCTTCCACTATGGGTATTCCCCAAGCTGAGCAGGATACCTGGAGCCTGGCATTCCGGGCCAGTAGGGATCGGGCTTTGGAGCCAGATGAGCAGTCTGGGGCCCAGGGAGAAGCGCGCCGTCGGTTGAATACAGACTGCCCATTTCAGCAGCCTCTTTCTCTTTGTCGCCTGCTGTAAGATGGAGAGAACCTTCGTGACTTGCCAAGATGTCCCGGAGCAAGTTGAGGTGGTACTGTTCGAACCCGTCTGGATGATCCTTCCAGTAGGAGATCGCTCCCTCAAGGTCTGCAATGTCGGCTTTCTTGAGCCATTTCCACCCAAACCTTCGACCAAGGCGCTTCGAAGCGCCTACGGCCAATTTCATGAGAAGAACGCACCCACTAAGTGCGGCTCCCACGAGAATTACGATGAGGAAGACCAAGACACCAAAGCATTCATTAGCCGCTTCCTCAGTCTGGCAGATCTGATTCTCAGTGTTGCCAGCAATAGGAGACAGGCGGAGAGGATTGCCGGTGATCTGGGAGACACCAGCGGTACCGAGAAGAGTTGGGCTCTCAAAGCTGGTGGCTGAAGGGAAAGTATGAGCTGAGCCATAAGCTGCACCGTAACCAGGCATCGACTTCTTGCTTTCCTTTGTGGTTGACTCTTCTTTCAGTGGTAGCCTGTTAGACTTGCGTGCTGGTCTCTTGCCGGTGAATGGGGTCTTGGTGGGAATGGGAGGACCAGGGTGGGTAGGGACAGAGAAGAGAGGTCCAACCAGAGGCAGCTCCTCCGCGACGCTCCCAGGCCCTATGAGCCTCGTGCGTGGTGTAGCGGCCATCTTGATGGATGAGAATTTGGGGAAAGGTTTTAGAAAAGATGGGTATGTCGAGCGGGTTCAGAGAATCAGCTTGACAAATGTTTGAGTGTTGGGAGGGAAAATATTGACATGTCATAGGAAAAAAGATAATATTTTGTAATGCTTGGGTGCAAGTTGTAATTTTCTCATGAAAGTACTTTTCTTTTTTCCTATTCTCTTGACCAATTATGAAATAGAAACTTACGGCTGTGCTCAGAGTTGGGTTCTCGAATTGTCCAAAGATCAATACGCCTTGAGAGTATTGAAGGAAGCTTTCACTGCGAAGAAGTAACTGTATAAATCCCTTTGCCTGACCAAATCTTATCCAGGATATAAATTCTACGAACATCTCCTTAAGAGTCCATCCTTCTAGACCTGTAACCAAAAGCTCTCTCACCTCAGCCATACTGTCTTCAACCAATTCCCATACTCTTCCAAACCTAACCACAACTCTCATCCTCTTTTAGTCAACCCAAGAGCACCAGAACACCCGACTTCTCACCAACCATTCTCTACAATCACCATGGCGCCCTTGCCATTCAACCTCGCACTGCCTAACACGCTTCCTGGATCTCAGCTCCAGGCTGGAAGTTTTCAGGCTCGAGACTTCCACCCGGATGAGTATGGCACAGCCGGTGACATGACCGGGTACAATTGGTGGTCGAATCCAGCAGATACGACAGAGCGCATCGCGGTCTTCGCGATAGTGACTGGCGTTCTATGTGCAGTCTCCATTGGTCTTTATATGAGACTCCGCAAGCTGAAGAATGGGGGGATTTAAGCTTATTGGCGATCGTGGTGTTTCTGTAAGTAGACTTTTCTTCGCTGTCAGTGTATCATTGGGCTAACATTTTCTCCAGGTCAGACATGACATGGTGCGGAAAGGGGGCCATCTTCACTTTGTCTTCTGACGAATGTATCACCGTCATCACAATACTCTATTTTTTTAGAGGTTATCGTTGGATTGGTATCGCTCTCTTTGCCACTCAACCTCGAGGCCCTCGAATAGTCTTGGTCAAAACATAATGGGAAGCATGAGATGGAAGTAGAGGTCCTATCGGAAGACTCAGCTCTAGCTCCGAATAAATTAATAATTTTCCCACAAATCCTTCACGTATGCCTCCGTCAGTCGCTCATCCTCTCCGTAGACCTCTTGCCATCCTGAGAACCCCCTATCCAGCACAAACACATCTTGACCGCTCTCTCCCTTGGGGTCTTCACCCATTGACTTCAAGAGACCATCGCGCTCACGAAGATACTTGAGTGCCGCACTCGGACCCCGCTGTTGACTGAGTGCGCAGTGAAAGACAACTGTCTTTTTGTCTTTGAGCCGACGAACCAGAGTTGGCATCATGGCGTCGAGAGTATGTGCGGGGATATTTGTTGAGCCCTTGATATGTCCACCAATGTGATCTTCCAAAGTCAGCTCAGCTGTCACAGAAACAAATGGAATCGAGAAGAGCTTTCTTTCGAAAAAGGTTTGAAAACTAACTCACCATTATCACGAACATCGATAACAGCAAACGTGGGGTCTGTGGCGTTAACTTCCTGGAGGATCTTCTCAGAGAGGGATTTGGCTGAAAGCCGCTTGAGTGAAGCGATTGTTGTCATTGCGCGAGCCTGTGGACGAAAGGGCTCGATTATTCGTTGCAAGATTCGCATGCGGGAGTGAGGTTGAATAGATACCCGAAATGGGTCAAGATGAGGCTCATGTAGATCAGACTGAGGCGGAGCTAAATTTACTTTTTTGTCCTTGGCGGCGGAACCCCACGTGTGTGACCAATCTTGGTATTAGTGATGAGATGGTGCTCTCCCAGTACGTGAGAAAGCAAATCAGGGCTCAACAGAAATTTGTTGGCTTGATAGTTCCATGGATGAATTTGTGCGTTAATGCCTTTCTATGTATAAATGAGACTTTATGTTAGAACTTACACGTGTTACATTACGCTCACTGTCATTCTCTCGCCAGCCGAACCAAAGATGGATGAGCCTCGACTCTAAGGAGTGAAACATTGAGAGCAATTCCTATCAAAGTCAATGTGACATACTTTCATTTGATTTTAAAAGTTTCAACATGCTGGGTTTCATGACGAAGGCCGGCCTAGCCTCACAGATTCTTTTCTAGTAGTTAGAAAAAACAACGAGATGTAGTGAACAACTCCCGAAATGAGCGGCAAGACTTCTTCAAGAGTTAATTAGTCCAGCATCCCCATTTTCCAAATGAATATGTAGTGCCTGGTGTCAGAATAACGTCGAAGATTGACCAAGTCCCTTTAGAGCTGCAATTCACAACATGGGGAGCAAAAAAGTTCATTGTTCACCGTGTAAGTGATTGTGGTGTCGTTACCCTGTAGTCACACCTAGACACAGACAAGACCCCAGCTTCTACCCCTGCAAAATGACATATGACGCACCAAACGACCGGGGCTATTAACGTAGCTGACCATTGATCAATTCCGCACTGGCACAAACCTGGACTTCAAACCCACCAACTAGTCTAACAAACTACCCGCTCAACCAACATTCTTCTGTCGTTCTAGGCTCTTGTTTGTTTTCATGACCTCTTTGTCAACTATACGCTTTTTATGATCATCTCTGTTTGTATGCGACTGCCGCAAACGATTCGTACTATAAAAACCCGTGTCAACTCGCTACGGCCGCTTTCTTTCCCTTGCACTAGCAACTCAACTTTTACCCCGCGACGATACAGACTGTACTCTACTGCAAAGATGGGCTCGCAACCGGAGAAGGAGAATGGACGTGTGGATCTTCGCCCCGAGGAAGTAATTGGAGATCTGGGTTTCACGCCCATGGTCAAGGTCGCTGATCCTTGGACTGTTGACAAGGTGGTCAAGGAGATTCCGGGTGGTGCGCCTACTGAAGAGTCTTCTTCGCCGCTCCCTTTTTTCCACATGCTCGAGCGACTCAAGACAACCAAGCGAGAAGGATGGAGGCGTTTCGGTATCTCTAGGTAAGGAACCTGGTCCCTCGACTTCAAGGCGTCACTAACATGCCACAGGGGAGAGTCTATCGCTGACCACATGTATCGCATGTCTCTAATTTCCATGTTTGCGCCTCCCTCTCTCGCCCAGAAACTCGACCTTCCCAAGTGCATGAAGATGTGTCTTATCCACGACATGGCGGAACTTCTTGTCGGCGACATTACACCCGTTGACGGCGTTCCCAAGCCCGAGAAGAGCAGACGCGAAGCGGAGACGATGGACTTTCTGACCAAGAACCTGCTACGAAACGTTGCAGGCGGCACTACAGGCGAGGACATCCGCGCTATCTGGCAGGAATACGAGGACTCTGAGACACCGGAGAGTCACTTTGTGCACGACGTGGACAAGATGGAGCTTCTTCTGCAGATGGTGGAGTATGAGAAGCGCGGTGAGGGTAAGGTCGATCTTGGCGAGTTTGCGTACGTCGCGACCAGGATGACGCTGCCGGAGATGAAGGCCTGGGGTCAGGAGGTTCTCAAGGAGCGGGAGGCTTTCTGGGGAAGCAAAGAGCATGTTCATGGAGAGCAGGGTGTTAATGGAGGTGTCACATCTGAGCGAAAGGGCCAGCAGGACAACTACTACAACAAGGACTAAGTGATGGGATGCGAATTGTTAGACTTATGAGAAGGACGGGCGAATGATACTAATGAGTTGAGGTCATGGCATATGGCATAGCAGAGTTTGGACGCAGAGTTT
>JABFAI010000320.1:84367-120347 GCA_013266175.1 Fusarium gaditjirri
GCAGAGTTTGGACGCAGAGTTTAGAGCGATTCACGCGATATGAGGCATAGACTGAATAGAAGTTAAGGCAACGATTAATGATAGCAAAGACCCTCATCGTTGTGAACTGTTTGAAGACCCGTGTGTTGATCATTAATCGCCTAGGACAACCAAGGATATTAGAGTAATTTAACCAAGACAATATAGCAATGCAAATGAGCTCGATGGCCCAAGACTTGGTATAGAAAAGAGAGAAGGGAGACTTTTATCTTTTGCAACTACGAATTGTTCCTCCAATGCTCGCTTTTGATGCTCTTGGTTAGCTGAACCCTGCCGATCTCCATCAAGTGGACCAAACTCTTGGAATCAGCCACACAAGAAGAAGCTGGAGCTATGCTGTAAGTCGGCAACAAACCGAAAGCTTCCCGTTCTCCGCATACCATCCATTCCTGACAAAAGGGGACTACCTGGACATGCTCCAGATATTGAGTCTTTTTGGAGTCTTGTTCTCTCAATCGTACAGATTATCCACCTACAGCGGACTGTGCTCTCGATCGCGGCTCTTGAGCAACTGCTGGGATCACTACCAACTGACCAATCACACATCATCTCCGACGCTGGCCACAGGCGCTGGCCCCCCAACCATTGTTTACTTGGCCCGTCGACATTTTGCCGCCAGGACCATCTCTCCGACCCGATACATCATAAATCGATAATCGAGCCTCACTTTCAAGGCGGCATCTCCGATACTGTGCGCGCATCTGCGGTGCCCTCCCCTCTCACACGAGCGCCATCCTTTTGGCTGCGTCTATTAGACTTGGGCGCTTGCAGCCAGGCAGTCTCCCCCTCCATGCGCCCGTCATCACAAGACACAACCTTTTATCTCACCTAGTCACGAGGCGCTCAACAATATCGCCCATCGCCATCACGAATCGCCCTCCGAGTATCGCTTCCCCGTCGATTGCAATTTCGTCTCCAGATCCGAATATTCGGTTTGTGTGTACCCCAGACCCGCTTGTGCGATAGACGACCTGAGATGTGTCTCGGCTGCTGTTAAGCTTGGCCGTGAATTACTGCTTCGCCTCCACTCGATAGGGCCATTCGTCTATCTATCACCACGCGCGTGCGCGCACATACCGATCAAATCAGAAGGCCCTTTCCCCCAGGCAGAATGACGATCCCTTCGCATTTCCATATGTCGGGTGGCTTTAATAGAGAAGGCGTGCACCCTGGCCTGTTTCGCCCACCCATCTCACCAAGCTCTAGCACCAGCTACGGATATGCTTCACCCTACAGCACAGCAACCCCCGACGGACAAGCTACGAAACGAAAGAGACCTTGCCATGATATATCGCGATCTCAGGAATTCCGCTTTCAAGATGATTCTGATAGAAATGGTTATTTTGGGACGCCAGTGGCTCAGATGAGGAATGACGAAATGCGGTACCAACTTGCTGGACAGCTTGATACACCGAGTTCTGGCCCTTTTGATAGCGGTGTTCTTGGCGAGAGCATGTATTCAGACACAGACTATCGAAAAGCGCTTGGATCGAAACGAACCCACGACGATATCGATCATGGAGCGGGACCGACACAGCTGTTCAATCTGCCTCCCCAGCCGACAAAGTCCCAAGGCTGGGGTAGCTTCGCATTCTCAACTATAGGAGGTGTTGTTGGACGTGTATGGGAATTTTGCAAGACGGGTTCATTTCGAGGTTTTCAGGCTGGTGGCGGTAAGGCCTTTACGATGAATTCTGGTAGGATCGAGGAGCTGGACCAGACACTGTTTGAGAATCAGCAACTTCCAGGTCGATTCCCGCCATCGCAAGAGGATTACTTCAACCAGCTACAACCTGATAACGCAGACCAAGGTGGCAACAGCGGCGCATCTACACCTACGGCACCCCATCCGAAACGAAGACATACAGACACGAAAGATGAACTTGGCAGGAATTGGGTTATAGTGAGTGATGAGAAACCAGCTGAGCCTGAACCCAAGCCTGAGCCTCCACTGCGACGTCCGTCTTATCGACCGTCCCCTCGATCACGAAACTCGGGCCCCTCCATGACTACGGGTCGACGCATCAGTGCCCCTCCACCAGCCCGATTCTCTTCTGCCTCTACGCCCGGCCAGCGACGATCCACTACCAATCGCCCGACTAGTCGTCTATCACACGCAGCAGCATCACCTTCTCCACGGCCCGCATCGACCGCGTCATTCGCGTCACTTGCTCCCTTCGCGTCTCCTCGGATAGAATCGCCCAGCAGGATACCTCAACCCACGCGCTCCACACGCCGAAATACCACCATCTCATCACCGATAATAAAGCCGTCGTCGCACCGCCGGTCTCACTCTAATGCCTCAGTAGCATCAGGACGCACATCAGCAGAAGCCAGTCCCCGTCTGACCGCAGAAGCCAAGCATCTCGCAGCACGCCGTAAGATGGAGGAACGAGATGCAGATGTGCGGATCAACGCGTTCAACAAACAACTACAGGACATGATTCGCCAGGGTAGAGAAGCCTTGGGTACGACGATTGAAGTGGAGGGTAACTGGGAGGATGACCTGTGAACGACTCCAGCTGCCATCCATCTATCTCATCCACCTCGTGACGACCCATTAGACATTTTGAAGCCACCTTCCTACCTCGTGAAATCTCTCACTGATACCCTCATTTCTTTCGTTTCTTACTGCCTGGGCAGCATCGTTGGGGAATTCGGACTTTTTTTTTTTTCCAGGGGAGATCTTTTTCGTCGGGGAGTTGATTAAGAATCTGGGCGTTGAAGCGAACGGAAACTGATTCTTTGCTTGTATCAGTCACACACACATACAAACTTACAACTGACTGGCTGATTTCTTGGCAATTATAAATAACTGCCTGATTTATTCGTTTACGTCGAGGATCGATAACCTTGTCTAAATAAGCATAAAAACCTTTCTTCTTCTTGTCTTAAACTCCTGTTTAACTCCGTAGCGGACTACCAGGATGGATATCCGCAAAACGGTGATATACCAACCCAGCTTCTATAATAGGAAAAACGTGAAGAGCTCGAATCGCTCCAATCATACGGGGCTTCGCTGTCAACAGAACGACCAGGCCCTTCTCTCTAGACCCGGAATATCGTACCCGAAGCGGAGTATCGAAGCCCCTAGTTTATTATTTCACGTTTGATATCATCTGGGGAACCTCAGGACAAATCCTCCCCGTTCATGGATGTTCCCTGCGGCTGACGGCCTTTGTCGGCCTTATTGATTGACGTCTTTGAGGTCCTCGTATTTGTTGTTTATGTGAGAAGATTAGTCTTTGTTAATCAGCCTTGGCTACGTCTTGGCAAGGCCAGCTCAGAGGGACACCGGTGATCGTCCATTGCAGATGGGGCGCGTTGATTTTTTGTTCTCCTTTATGCTATGCTGGCAGGCTTTCCATCGACCGGGCAGATGGACTTGGCGTGTAGGTAAATATAGGTCTACCTTGTTGTAGATCGAACGGCTGAGGCTTGGAGTTACCCATTTTTAGGTCCTCGGGCTACTAGTTAGGGAAACATTTGATGTGATGGGAGTTGCATATCAGTAATCTCTCAGGAGAAGAAAGCTGTGATGGCCCCATAAATGATTTGCAAGAGATGCATGTCTGATGAGAAAGGGGGCCAACTCGGAGGTTTTGACTGTGACTATTACGGTTATTATGACTGAACTGTTGTAGTTGTCTCTTTTTGCCTTGCTTTTTCGGTAGAGTCTCACTCTCCTGAAGATAAAGCATCCATTGTGGATATGGATGGATGAGTTCGGTTATCGACGCGAGACTAAGGCAAAATTGGGGGCCCCTTTGCTAGTTCGAGACCGTGAGAACGGACAGTGGACTCTTCGGATTGCACGGATATTGGAGTGAAGGAATAAGCTCTGGCTAATTGTGTCGAGTTGATGGGATTTTACTTGGCAGTGATATTCGGCAATTTCTTCGGTTGAGGATATTGCATCGTATAGAACTGTGGTGATGGTGTTGAGGTTGACATTGGCATACGTCAAGTGGCTTATTGTTTGCTGCTATCTAATGCAGTGAGCATCCCGTCTGCAGGCATAGTTCATACAGCAGATAGTTAGACTACGTTAGTAGTGAAGAGACGATCGAGAGAACCAAGGCTGCTCTTATCTTGGCGTCGTACGTGCAATTGCATCTTATCGAGCCAATACCAATACCACAGCTCTGGTGAGGAAATAGAGCCTTGTCCATGTCTCTCCTCAGCTGTCTGTGGGTAGTAAATGCTACCGTCCCCTATTTCACGGTCAATTCAGGTACCTACTGTCAGGTCGGCGGCTACTCAAAGCGGACGCCCGATGGCCAAGACTTTTATCCCATTCGAGGGGTTATTCTCCGTTCCTAGTTTCACTTTTTGGTTCTCGTGAGACAAGCCCTGTTCGGTAATCGCGAAAGAGAGCCCAGACTAAGGTTAAGGTTACGTTAACGTTTGCTATTTAATTTTTAACCTTAGTGAGCCTTTCCAGGGGGGAAGGGCTAGGGTCACGGGCATGGTCTACCCGCCCTGTACCCCTGTAGGCTTTTATCGCCTGTCCAATAGTGGCTGAAACTCTTGTCCTGTGAGCACATGGCATATGCTGTTGTGCGACTCACGAGGAAATAGATAATACCTTTTGCTCTTTTACTCGTCGGGTCGCGGTACAAGAGTACCTGAGACATGCAAAGTTGCCCTGCACAAGAGATTGGCTCGAGGATCGTCCCGCATTAGATAGCGCAATACCAGGGACATGGGTATCATCTCGTAAGAGCCATTGAACTACGAGATACGCTCCCACAAGGACGAGAAAGAGGAACATGGCGTAAGAACATCGACTCTTTCGTCACTTGGCCTTCATCCACAAATTCAATCATGGCCAATTTAATTGCAAGGTTCCGTCACTGCCAAGATTCCCGAGTCTCCAGCTCTCTGCATACGATGAAACCTCAGGACCAGTCTCTGAACTCATAACCCCTGTTGCAGCCTTCGTCTGCACACTCAAGGACTAATGCTGCACAAATAGGTACGCGCTATCAAGGGCCATGAGGGCCTCGTACGTCGACGGCAAGGTTGAAGGGAGGAATACCCATGCCCATAGCTGCCACACCCATACCCGGCTCTGGGTGATTCAGCTCGGCACGATTTGCGCTGTGTGGTTTTCCCTAAAGTACGTGAAAGAAATTCTGAAGGGGACGAGGAATAAGTATATATGAAAGAAGTTCCTCTGCTGTTCTAGACGATCTTAGGTTCAACTCAACAGCCGCAGTTCATTCACTCGTTTCTTCACCTCCATCTCTCTCTTTTTTTGAAGCTATCCTAGTTTCAGTACTGTCGTTTACGTCCCCTTACACTCTATAATACCCTCTTCAAAATGCGTTTCTCTGTCCTCGCTACCTGCGCCGGCCTGCTGCAGCTTGCCGCTGCCGCTGTCCCTGTCGGCGTCGCTATCACCAAGTGCACTGTCGACAGGAACATCGCCCTTACTTTCGACGATGGCCCTTTCGCCTACACCAACGAGCTTCTCGACCAGCTCAAGAAGTACGGCTACAAGGCCACATTCTTCATGAACGGCGAGAACTGGGCCAACATCAACGACTACGCTGCTACCGTCAAGCGTGTCGTCGCTGAGGGTCACCAGCTCGGCTCTCACACGTATGTGTTTCATCATCATTCATGTATGCTGTGTGACAGTTCGTATGATGCTAACACTCCCACAGTTACAGCCATCCCGACCTTGCTACCATCAGCAACGCCAATGTCCGAACCCAGATGACTCGTCTGGAGGCTGAGTTCCTCAAGATCGTTGGAAAGTGGCCCACGTACATGCGACCCCCTTACTTCAGCTACAACGCCAACACCCTCTCGGTCATGAAGACCCTCGGATACCACGTCATCAATGCTGATGTCGACTCTCTTGACTGGGAGTACAACACCCCGGCTGAGACCAACACTGCTCTCAACCTCTTCAAGAAGGGTATCACCAACGGTGGATCCATTGCTCTCTTCCACGATGTCCACGAGAACACTGTCCGCAACCTCATCCCCAAGGTCCTCGACGCCGTCAAGCGCAGCACCCGCATTCGTGAGTATACTCTATGATCATTATTCTTTTGCCGTAACTGACATTTCTTTAGCTGTTACTGTCGGCCAGTGCCTCGGTGACCCCGCTGCCAACTGGTACAAGACCACCAAGCGTACCAAGCGTGACTTTGAGGATGATGAGGAGGCCGAGGATGAGAAGACTGTTGATGAGCGCTCTCTGTCCGAGTACATTGAGCGATCCCGTTTCCGCCGCCACGGTCACCACGCTTAAGCGCTTATTGTCTACCGATTCTTTGATGTGACTATGACTTATTGGATACATCATTGTAAAGAACTGCACTGCTCATATCTCATTTAATATCGCATATAGACAAAAGAACATGTCTCTATAATACACTGCCTCACTATTTAACTGTTCTTTCTTTTACCGTGGCATTACCATACCATGAAGTGAACGCCTCAATTAAAGGTCCATTTAAGCATATCTTGACCAGAGTTTAAAGTCTTACATGCGATAGGCCCACTCTCAATCCCACGCTACCATTATGGCATCCTTTGCGAGTCAGCAACGCAGAAGCTTGGACTTTTTGATGCTTATCTCTTGATTGCAACACGAGATCATCGCGATTACTAGCCAAGATGCAACATACCAAAAACAATGCGCTGTCAGCCATTGCAGCCCGATTATCCCGGAATCCCGGCATGCAAAGTATACGAGCATTGGCGAAGCAGTGAGATTCACTCAGCTTATGCCGAGATAGATGCCAAGTCAATTGACTCGGCCAAGCAAACGGATCTTTTGCAAGTTCTTTCATCACTAGTCGGCTGTTGCTTGTTTAAGATATCAATGGACGATCGCTGCGATGTATTCGTGGGGGCGAAAGACTTTGCGCCAACGCTTGCTGTTGCCTGATGCCTATTCTCTCATCCAGAGCTAAAAGATTCTTGGAGCGTTGCCTGTGAGATCGTGTTATTCCCATAGCAATAAATATTTATTCCTGCAGAATGATCATCTGATCGGAATTCTTGTCTTTGGACCATACCCGCATATCTTTATTAGCGAACACAGTTTATGTGACTTGAGTAGCGGACAGATGAGCGTCATATTATCACCATTGAAATAGTTACTCGATCCATATTAAACACCCATCTATCTACTCCAGGTAACCCCTTGAATCTACAGCAGTAGGAGAAGCGGGACAGCCATGCTCGAGGCTACTACAAGTCAGAAAATTAAGCATTGATCCTCGAAGTTGCACTTTTGCTCTTGTATAGGAGAGATAATCTCACGTTGTCAACCACTCTGATATCGCGACTTACGAATCACTGATCTTGCAAATACCACTTCAAACTAGCCAGAAAAATCAAGCTAATAAACTGCCAGGGTTTTGAATGTGTCAAGACGTGTTGCTGGGTTTCAGTGTATCATGATCCTGAGCAAAAGTTATGCTGGCTAACCATTTGAATTTAATTTTACTAGTCTTTTACTTCTTCAAAAGAAGTACCATGTTGAACTAAATTTTAGTCTAGCGTAACATAATAACTTTGAGTCTTGAGATGCTATGGGTGATTCCAAACAAAGAGTCATGGATTCTCTCCAGGCTCTTCACGACCACATACTCCCATGAAGCCGAAAGCTTGCAGGATGACTAACAACCAAACGCATAATGGATCAGTGGTACGATTTTTGGACCCTTCATGGCTTGGCATGGTCTGAAGGACTCCAACGTTTACGGCGTAAATCCATCTGCCGAAGGCCACTACATCCGATATGGCAGCCTTGGAGAATAGCAGTAATATGGGATAATCAGCGTGCGCCAATCCCAACTCAACCCTCATAGGGCCAGGTACATTATTCAGCACCTCATCACGGATAAATACAAACAAACCATCCCACCGGTACCCTCGTGATGGAGAAGCCGTGAGTTCGGCGACCCGATGGGAGGGAAGTCTTGGCATTTCATCTACCGAATTTCAACATCCCCTGTCTAGTAGGCGAAAGCCGTACAGAGTGCAGAGTGCGAATAGAGGCCTAGGCCTGCCTGGAAGCACTGCAAAAGGCTCCCAAATTCATCTGCCAAGACTTGCCCCGAGTCAAGACATGCATAAAACCATCTGACACAATTTATCACTAGACCCTGACACTTTAAGCATATTCTGCCCTGAAACCTCGTAAACTCTAACCAAGGAGCGTCTCGTCCCTTGATCCTGGTAAAATGCCTAACGTAACATAGACGCCCTGACGTGCTCTCTGTCTGCTGAACTTTATTCATCACTTGTCCCACATGCTATCATGAATTCATTTAAATTTAATGGAAATGCAGCTACCCTCGTGTTTGGTGACACGGCAGTTTTGCATCTGAGACACCCGGATTTGCGAGCCACCCGAAGTTCCGCTTTCGGAATATGAGAGCGGCACGGGAGTGATCATGGATAGATAAATGCAAGGCTCCGAGATATTGCTACTAGCTTTTTGAGGCTTGGAGATGGATGACTGTATAGTCTTGATGGTACTGTAAAGAAGTCTCTATCTTTCAAAGGCGTCTGAGTCTGGTCATATCACAGTGCCTATCATTACTTTTGGATGACAGTCTAATCTGATGAATAGGACTAGCTGGATGTGTATACAACCCTTGGCGGAAAGCCTCAAAATCGCCTCCACTTTACACTACTGATACCCAGAGCCTACTGAAGAGCGCACTTCAAGACTCTGATGTCTGGCTAGTGCCTTATCGTGCTCCCAGAGTGTTCGCTGCCGCTGCTGTTGAATCTCGTTAGCGTACCTAAAGTTCTGTCTTTAGTTTGAGTAATATCTCCTATTGAAAATCTGATCATGTCACTTGACACGCATTTCTACACTGCTTCTATCGAGATATGATACATTGTACGTAATTACGGATGATGCTTAGACTTCGTTTTCAAATAATATTTGTGCTAAGATATTGCCTTCTCAACTGGAGGTCGATGCGGTTGGTTGAAAGCATATGATATAGATAGACCACTCTCTATTAGATTTACCTTGTAACATTGGATGCCATCAATAGGGGGTTATCATCATGCTACGGAATGTGGATTATACCGTAACCATACCGCTTAAGTCGTTAATTGCCAATGCGAGGATCTTCTTTGGAATCCGACGGCTGATTTTCAGTGGGAAGGGTGAGACGATGAAAATGGGTTCTTCAATTATTTTCATCTTCTTTACCAAGAGCCCATGGAGGCACTTTTGAGTTGGCCCAACGCTATGATATTAAGCTTGATATTGGACCATAGGCCTGGCTTATTTACTTACGGATTAGTGATACAAAGATATTAAAAGGCACAAATTAAATGAATATATTGGATTTTGGAAGGAATGATTTAGTCGAAACAGGTAACCCCCTTCTAGTAACTATCTTTTGAATGTCTTGACCTAATCAGATGTCATTGCAAAGCTCATGCTGCGAGACATATATGCGTGCCCGTAGCAGGCCATAGCGCCTCTCGGACTAGTGAGATAAGTTGAAACCTTGGAAATCCTAGTAGCAATGTAGTAGATGAGGATATATAGGAGTCTGTAAAAGGCTAGAAGGAATAGAGAGCTGCCAATGCAAAGAACCTGGGCGGCTAAGGGTAGCAAGAAAATTTATAGGCAGCATCCTAAGTAATAAAAATGCCTTGGTTAGGTAGGTTTAGCATGTATAAGTAAGCCTTTAGACTACATCATTATGGTGCCCGATTTTGACGTTGAAGTTTCATTACCGCGGTTCGTAGGTGGCAAGAGAAGTCCCCATGACCGGGCCCTTATTAATACTGTGTGCCCAAGGCCTATCAGAGACATGGACTAGGGGAAGATCCTCACGTTGTTTCCCTTGTGTTTTCGGGTGGGCTCTTTCAACAGGTGCTTCCGACTTACACGTACGCTGTGGCTGTGAAGGGGGAGGAATATTATGGCAAGATCGTGAGGAACTACAGTATTTTTGGGTAATCTTCCTTGCCATATTGTAGTCTTCTTCCTATGATGGGAAGATAACTTGGAAATGAGTGCCGGCTGACAATGTGTAGGGGGAGATATCCCATATTCTGCAGGAGGTAATATATGGGTTTGAAAAAGTGTTCGGGATTTTATCTCTAAAGCAAGAGGGTTTGGTCTGATATGTTAGAGATCCTATATGCCACAGATCACAGGTTTAGAACCTTTGTAAGTTTTGTGACAGCGATGTTATTCTTTTGATTGAAGCTGAAATAACAGGTCTACTCGTTTACGGGGCACAGCGAGGATCTAGGTCCTAGGACGTAGTTAGCAGGTCAGGTACCTTCTTTATCATAGCCGGAAGACATGTGATAACCGATAACTCATATAACTTGGAGGGCATGGCCATATCTTGACAGCCATTGTACTGGAGTATGCTTAGATGCTACAAGCTGGTTGTCATGACGGGATCTCGGTGACATGCTCTCGATACGCCGGACTAAAGACGGGAATGAAGGGAAGAGAGATTTTCAGTGGCGTCACTAGGTCACGGGGAGCTCGCGTGGGTGGAATCGACAATTAGTGGCGGAAGTCGGAGGGAAGAGGCCGCGCGACGGACCGAGAGTGAAGAATGATCGTGTGTGTGTTTTGTAGCAGACGGGGAGTTGATGTAGTGAGTTGTATTGCTGTTATCTGGGGTCTCTGAGATAGAAGCATACTTTGTTCGATCAGGTCTATCTCGAGAAATATCTTAAGTTTGTTTACAAGTCGGTTTACGAGTGACGGCTGTCGAAGCGAACGAACATCATGATAGTAAAATTCTCTGACTTCGATGTACGTAATTAGCCCATGACTTTAACCCCTGTTCTGGATGTCGGGGAGGTCGGGGAGTTGTCGAGGCCCTCGATGGATCCGCTGACCATCAACGCCAATGAATGTAGCCGATGACCGATGGCCGAGAATCCGTCCGGACGTCTCCATATAAGTTTGGAGGGACCTCCCTAAGAAACCGTCATCAAGACCCTTTCTTTATCTGGGGAATGCATGAGGATAAAGCAATTACTTATGGAGACTATAGAAGAGCGAGGCCAGAGTATTTTCAGCATCTCGATTGCATCAGATATTCAATACATTACCAGCTTCATTACGTGCAAAGTCCCCGTCGATAGATACACCGACGTCCCGACATCCGGGATCAGGAATCTCCACTTGAAGCCTACTAAGACAAAAAACCACACGGCGACTACCGACAACCGTGAGAAATGGCCACCCCCGGCGGCCGTCTTAGAGCGCATCCGCGGCCTGCTCATGGTCAAGGGGGCGCCCAACGAACGAGCCACGACCGGTTTTTCGTTCCCTTCTTCCCTAGAGACATCAATTAACGGCCCGCAACTGTCAATCTCCCCGTCGCTTCAACCTCCAAAATCAAAGAGAGGTCCCAAGCTGAGCCCGACGACCCGAAAAGGACAGTCACAGACTCAGACACAGAGTCCGTCATGACAAAGTCAAAGGCTTCATCTCCCGGGTCGTCGGCTTCCGCCTCGGCCACCCGCCGACAACACGCAGCTGCCAGACCCGGAAAGGCGAGGTCTTTGGCTTGTCGACAGTGTCGCGATCGTAAAATTCGCTGTGACGGTGCACGACCTGTCTGCGATTCTTGCTCCAGGCGCGGTCTCTGTGCCGATCAGTGTGTTTATCCTGAGATTGAGCATGAAGGCTCCATCGCTTCATCGCGGAGGTGAGTTTGAGCCACAACCATCATCGTCACATCATATAGATAAGATACTAAACTCAATGACAGCTACATTCGTGCTCTCCAGAAGCGAGTGCAGGAACTTGAAGAGAGGGAGAAGCAGCTAGTAAGTCTTTTTGTAACAAGTACCTTATTCATATCCCTTTTGCTCCGGACATTCACTCATCCGCCCTCTAGGAATTAGTAGCTCACGGTCACAATGCATTTGTCGCCACGACACCTGCACAGGAGGAATGGAGAAAACTATCTACCTCTCCCAGTGTTGTGTCTGAGCGTATAGCGAGACCTCCAAGACATGTTGATCGTGCTCTTCCTCCAATCCACACCGACTCTGGCTATTCTTTGCCCAGCTTCTCTTCCAGAGCTGGTTCACTACCAGTTGTCCACGAACCAGCCAGCTACTATTCTCGCCCACATCATCTCATGGGTGCTAGTCCACCACTGACTGATGATCTCGAAGATGCTGCCCCGGCCAAGCCTTCATCGTTCGGCTCCTACTCTTCCAACGTCAAGGCAGCTTTGATGCTCCAGAAGATCAGCCTTCCACCAGCAGACCTCATGGACGACTTATTAGCAGAGTATTTCAACATTGACTGGATTACCATGCCTGTTATCCACCGACCATCCTTCTACCAACGATATCATCGCCTCATCGCTGTTGCAAATTCTCGCTACCGCCGTGACATACCCCTCGAGGAGGCCACCGAACTCGCAGCAACCTACTCTCTCCTTTTAGGAATGCTAGCCATCGGTCAACTTGCCAAGACCTCGATCACCGAATCCATCGAGTCGCACGCATCCCACGCCTTCGAATTTCACCAGCAAGCCAAGACTCTTCTCCTCGTCGATCTACTATCCGTGTCATCTCTTCCCGTTGCCCAGGCCTTGATTGTTCATGCTCGATTCTTGCGACGAGCAGGTGCGGTTCAGGAGAGTTGGATGTTGGCTGGCATGGCTCTCCGGCTTGCAGAAGGTCTCATGCTTCATATTGATCTCCCTGGAAAGGCACAGGCTGAGCGTGAGGAACGGAGAAGGACGTGGTGTGCTTGCGCTCTCCTTGTCAGGATGCAGAGTTCCCCTGGAAGCCAAACCAATCCACCATTTGGCACATTTCCCCAGGAGATCGACGACGAATATCTTGAGACTTTTCCTCACAACCCCGACCGAGTTCAACCTTGCGATACCCCTTCACGACTGTCTTTCTTCAACCAAACTTTGAAACTATACAACGATATTCTTCAGCCAATTCAAGATTCTTTCAACCACAAAACAGATTCTGGTAAAGAATCGGTCTCTGATGTTCTGTCTGATGCACTGAGGCTGGACTACGATTTGGAAGAATGGCATGCTGCTATACCTGAGCATCTGCGTGTCAAGTTTCCCTGCACACAGCCCGAAGCTGTTTTCCGCCGCCAGGCTACTCTTTTGCGCATGAGGTATGTTAGTCAACCATCTGTAGAAACACAATGAGCTAACAAGTAATAGATACCTTGAGACCAAGGCTTTGATTCCCCGTGTGGCTATCATGAAGCTTATCAGCAGCAATGCAACGCAGCCAACTTCGATAATGGCAAAATCAATGCTCGCAGGACTATTCGAGTCATGCTATGCTGCAAGCGTGGAGCTGGAAGATATCATGGCCCGTGAGAGGAGATTGGTGACTTTTGATGCTCCTCCCGAGAGTCATTCTGCTATTGGTAAGCCAAGACACCTTTCTAATACGATATTTATTCTAACTCTCATCAGCCCTTGGCATCATCGGCATGACTCTCACCGTCTTGGTCCAATATCCCCTCTTCAGAGACATCATCACCAACCCCGCCCTTGTCACCGAAGAAGCCATGCGCTGCCTCACAACAGCCAAGCAATACACAACTTCAACCCACCCGCTTGCCGAGCGTTTTGTTCATACTCTCGAGTCCGCCTTGCAACCACCATCTCGATGTGTTTCTCCCCGCGGTGTCCTGGACCCTGCCTTGGAACCCAAGCCTGTTGGGCCTGTGCTATCCAATTTGACAGAGGTTCCTGGGGCTGTGGAGATGGCTCTGCTTGAGGCTTGGTATATGAAAAGGCAAGATCTCGCATCTTGCGGTATGCCTGTTACGGAAATTGTTTCTTTGTGGTGATTGATATTATATTCAGATATATATGGGATTGGAAAATGAATAGGCGTTTTTTTTTAGCTAGCGAGATACCCCAGCATGAATTAATGGAATGAATGTTAAATTGAGGCTCGATCCGATTGTCTTCGATGTTCTGTTCTGTTCTGGCTGCCTCCAATGGACGCGGCCAACAGGCCGGTATGTATGGCCCATGCGACTTTTCCACGAACTGCGCATTTCAAGGGTTTCTGGTCTACCCGGAGGCAATCCATATAGGGAAATAATTGCATGTGCCGCCATAGATCACATCACAACAACCCTGCTAGTCACCAGCTGAGACATCTTGTTATGCAGTTGGTCGACATATTACAAGGGTCGACCAACAACTTGAGAAAAAAGACAACAGAAACGGGAATATAGGCCCGTTTTCTGGAGATGAAACTCTACGATAGTAGCAGGGCGCAGCTGTCGGAGGCCAACCACCATATAACAGAAGACACCTTTTTTTGTAGATCAAATCTCATAGGTCCCTGCAAGGCAGAATCTCAGTCTCAATTTGGTTCAGATTCACACATTAGTTTGACCTGGTGTTTCGGTGAATGCAGCATCCCGCCTCAAACCCTTTATGCCTGGTATCAGGCCGCAGATTCCTCCATCACTGTCAATGGCATGGATAAGGCAGCAGAAGCATAGCCTCTATAACTGTAACTGTAATAAATAGAAGTGTTCAAATAGCTGGGGCTTGGTGCAGGGCCTCTAAGTGAGGTGACGGCCGCTCAGGACTGGCAGCCACTGCAAGCAACCAACGACCCCTGGATTCTTGTCCGTGAGTGATTCACAGGCAAAGGCAGACTCAGGCATATAAATTCTCCTCTCTCTCCCGGGCCATTTGTTTTCCCTCTTCTTCCTCCATCGCTAAATCCATACGGCGACATATCCCTCCTCATCCCAAGCCATCGACACGTCAAACGACATACAAGATATACTCTTTCAGAGTACTTCATTTTGTCACGATGACTACCGCAAAGTCAGTCAAGCCTGAGCAGGGGCTTGGTAATCGAGCCCTTTTGGACAAGATGGACAAGCTGCGAGAGCTCGGCATCTCCAACATGGTGCCCCTCCCTCAGGTATGTCTCTAACTTACCATACGCTAGACACTCTCAGCTGAAGTTGATATAGATGGTTGTCGTGGGCGACCAGAGTGCTGGAAAGTCCAGTGTCCTCGAGTCTCTCACTGGCTTTCATTTTCCTCGCTCCGTGACTCTCTGCACTCGCCATGCAACAGAGATCATTTGCCGTCGTGAGGAAACTGAGAGCATTGTTGTCTCTATCCATGCTGTTGATGCAGATGAAGAGCAAGCAAAGTCTTTTCATCGCACTGCCACTAACCTCGATGCCGAGGAGTTCGCTCAGATCTTCCAAGATGTCAGTACCTTGTTCTCCAGACCCATGTTACATCTTCTAACATAGTCTTGATAGGCAGCCAAAGTGATGGGCATCAAATCAGAGTCTGGTAATGGCTCTACTGGCTCTGCCTTCAGTCGCGATGTCCTCCGCGTCGAGATTAGCGGCCCTAATGAAGATCACTTGACTGTCATCGATGTTCCCGGAATGTTTGAGAACGTCACCCCCGGCGTTACCACCAAGGAAGACATTGAGCTCGTGAAGAACATGGTACAGAAGTACATCAAAGAGTCGCGCACTATCATCCTAGCTGTCGTCCCTTGTACCGGCGACATTGCGAACCAGAAGATTCTCACTTACGCCAAGGAAGTTGATCCTGAGGGTAAGCGAACTCTTGGTGTTCTCACAAAGCCTGACTTGGCTGTCGAGGAAGCTACGAAAGCTGTTGTCGTCGACCTTGTTCGTGGAAAGCGAAGGGATCTCCAGCTTGGATACTGCGTTGTGAAGAACCGAAGTGCCGATGACAGTTCTTCCAGTGCTGAGGAGCGGACTCGCGCTGAGAAGGAGTTCTTCTCCAAAGCTCCCTGGACTAAGCTATCACCTGATAGACTTGGTATCCCGGCGCTCAAGATCCGTATTCAGCAGCTCCTCATGGACCGAACCAAGAGCGAGTTTCCCAAGGTCCGTGGGGACCTTGCAACTATTCTCAAGGAAACTGAAACACTTCTCAAAGACATGGGTCAGTCACGCAGCACTACTGAGCAGCAGCGTATCTACATCGGACAGATTGCTGCTCAGTTCACTCGTATCAAGCACTGTGGTCTTGATGGACAGTACAGCCGCGAGAGTCTCTTCGACGCTGGTACAGATCTAAAACTCATTACCCGAATTCGCGAAATCAATGAAGAGTTCGCAAAGTCTGTCTATGACTGGGGCGAGACACGCAAGTTCCATCGTCCTAGCGACAAAGAGATGACCCCAGCCCCTAGCGAGAAAGATGAAGCCTCAGAGGAAGCAAATACCGAGCCTACCAACGATCGTTGTGGTTTGTACCGCCGCGGTATCTCTTTTGAGATCCCTGCGTTGGGAGAACAAGAGCTGGAGGATGGCGTTCTTCATGATGCATTTGAGTGGCCGGAGCCGAACGAAGAGGATATCATGCAGTATATCGAGAGGGAGTGGCTTTCTTCCCGTGCTTATGAACTTGGCACTGTAAGTATTGTCTGTTCGTAGCGCTTGCCTGGATGAATATTCTGACTTATCTCTTAGTTCGGCGGTGAGATGCTACCCAAGAACTTCAAGGAGCAATCCAAGAAGTGGTCTGGCATGGCCCGAGCCCATATCGCCAATGCCATTCTCATCGTGCACCACTTCATCAGCAACGTCCTCGACAGCTGTTGTCCTGACCCGGCTATTCGTGAAGAGCTCTGGAACTTTCTTGTCGATGACCTGCAGACTCGGTACAAGCGTGCCGTTAACCACACCGAATTCCTCTTGAAGGTCGAGTTCGAAGGTCGCAGCATCACCTACAACCCCTCTTTTGGCAACAACCTAGCTGAGAATAGGTCCAAGGGGGAGGACTTGGGTGAATTGGTCAAGAACGCTACTCTGAATGGCTACGATGATTGCCAGTCAGCAAGTGAGCTTGCTATGCATGTTCGTGACGCTGTCGAGGGCAGACCCAAGCCAACCAACCTGGCCACCATCTGCCAGGACATCCACGATGTTCTTTTGACCTACTATGACATCGCCCGCAGTCGCTTCGTCGATGTTGTCTGCCGACAAGTTATCGACTTCTTTCTCCTCGACGACACCGACGGCCCTCTCACAGTTCTGTCCGACCAAGTTGTGTTCCACATGACACCCGAGCAACTTGAGGCTATTGCTGGCGAAGACATGCTCAGTCGAGATCGTCGTGAAAAGTTGACCCGTGATGTGGCCAACTTGAAGGAAGCGCTCAAGGTTCTCCGCGGATGATTTTTTTGTATTGTAGACTAGACAGAGTCATTGGTCTTTCATTGTGTCTGAGAAGGGTTAGAGGACGATAGACCGCCTTGTTAGACTTGGACAGAAGAATTGGGAGAGTATTGAGATTCTCATAGATGGTCTGGCAGAAGAAGTCTTTTGTAAGAAGCTTGTAATAATAGACTGCGAATTCGAGTATCAGCCTTGTTAGCATGGGGTACTAGCTACTATTTCTATTTGTGTCCTCGTAGACTCGTTGATAATTGATAAGCACAACATCGTAAGCTTGAGAAGTTTCACGATCATCGTCCATACTCACTTAGGTTGTCAAAGTCTGCAACTCATAAATTGGGGTTTCTTTGTATTCGTTACTCATTCGTACAAGTTGCGAAGCACTTCTGCTCCCAAGCCTCCAAATGCCGATGTTCAAATCGACAACTATGCAAAAACAAACATCTAAGGTATCATAGTCTAAATTTCATTATTCCACCAACGCCAGAGATATGCGAATCATGCGAACAGCACCAATTTTGCCAATCCAGATCATTTCGTCAAGAGACTTCCAACATCCTGCAGCTGGACCGAGTTCAACAGCGGAGGTGGTCCTCCTCTGTCTATCCGTCCCCAGCCAGCTCCCCAAGTCGGTGGTGGCTGTGGAGGAGTGGATGAAGATGCTGGGGGGCCTGCTGGGAAGATTTCATCCTCTCCTGTACCAGAGCTTCGAGTGCTCAGAGCAATATCTGTGCCGCTGCTCGACTTGGCCTTACGATGCCGTCTCCAAATGCGAGGCTTCCGAAGTCGAGACGTCTCAGCCATCAGCTCCGGGGATGTCATGATACCAACACGGTCACTCTTTCGGAAGTGGCTCATTCGGGATCTGGGGTATGAGAATCCTGCGGGTTGACCACCGACAAAAGGGTTCCAAGCCCGAAGCTTTGGCGACCCAAGACTGATACTACCATTACATCCGGAATTGTAACTTGTGCGAGGTTCACCCGAAAGCTCCTCCAAAGTCATCCCCTTGGTCTCGGAAATCAACAAAGAGACCAGAGTACCAAACAACATGAAAAGCGCAAAGAGTTGGAGCAGGCGGTGCATATTTGGTGAACATTCGGTGCCTTTACAACCCTCGGGGGATCCCTGTCGCACCATGGGGATGCTTATGCACTGCGCAATAATGGCGCCTATTTTACCCATGGCAGCCGAGATGCCATGGCCGGTCGATCGATATCGGGTAGGGAAACATTCGCCGGGAACGATGAAAGTGGTCGTGTTTGGGCCAGCATTGAAGAGAAACTGGCCTACAATATAGAGCGCAAGCAAACCCCCCTGTGACAGGCTCTTGTAAGCAAAGCCGAGGATGCAGAAGATGATGGTGAGTAGAAGAAATCCGAAAACCTGTAAGGGTTTGCGGCCAAAGGTGTCGACGCTAAGAATGGCAGTCCAGTAGCCAGGAAGTGATCCAGCACATGTCAAAATGATCATTCCAACAGCTTGGTTATGAAGCTTTTCGTAAAGGGAGTTGCCAGCACCATAGCCCACTGCTTGAAGAACAAAGGTATTATTAAGGCCAAGACCATAGAAAGCGAGGTCCTGCATAGAGGTTAGCAGGAGTTGAGCAATGTCTAACAATAGCACTTACCAAAAAGAACCAGGACAAAGTTGTGCCTAGTAGCATCTTGAAATTGGCCCACTGGCGGAAGAAGGAAATAAGATCAGACCAGGAAGCACGAGGAACGTCAAGTCTACGTCCAGCTACGCGCTTGCTCCTGACTTGATGAACAACGTCAAAAGAACCCTTAGATTTGCTGGTAACGTATGCTTTGATGTCGGCATCGGCTTTCTCGACATCGTGCTCAACATCAAACGTATATCGAGGGGTTTCCGGGATAGTGATACGGTAATAGAGGGCGGCACAAGCAGGAATGGCGCCCACTCCAACAATAATTCGCCATGCTCGGTCAGCGGCCAGTCGACACTCGAAACCGCACTGGCTTTCATCAGCAGCACCAATAAAAGCGTCCTTGAACGCAACAGTAGTGATTAGGGCAACAATAGCAGCCGCGAGCTGTCCCAGTCCCTGCATAGAGAAAACAGCAGCAACCATAGCGCCGCGCCACCTAGTCGGAGCGAACCTAGCAGGATCTCAGTCAGCTTGAGTTCATCAGAGCGTATAAAGGGTTTGGCCAAACCCCAGCCACAAAGTCTGAGGCGACATGACAGCGAGGACACTTACTCGGAGGTAATGACACTTGAGAGCGGGTAGTCGCCGCCAATTCCAATGCCCTGGATATAGTCAGGAAATGCTGCAAAACGTAAAATCTTTGCAGACTTACCATGATGATACGCCAAAAAATTAGGAGACCTGTCGATCCCATTGCAGGGCTAGAGGAGATTAGAGCGCAGCAAAGCGTCGCTAGGATGATAATACCCAGTTCGACGCCATACATACGGCGGCGCCCAAAGCCACTATTTGAGTTGTCAGTACATTCTTGTCTATGAAGCGATTGATATAGACGGGTGGTACTAACTCTGCTAGCCATCCAAAGACGATCATTCCAACCACGATTCCGGCACTCGTAGAGGCCTTAAATGCCTGGTTAACTGGGTCGGGGAGATATCCATCATTGCCACTGAAGCCGTTTTGAGGGTTAGGATCGCCCCAAAAGACAACTCCAAGTAGTATTGTGATGAGATTGATGGCAAAAATATCGTAAGAGTCAAGGAAGAAACCAACACCTGCTACTAATACAGCGCGGACATCTAATTCGGTCAGCATGAGCTTCGGCAATAACCTATGAGAATAAAGAGAATCACATACGGTATGCACCAAAGGGGACTTTATCAATCTCAGATAAAGCAAGACGGCGGCGAAGATTCGGGTCGGGAATGTGAGAGAAGTCGTTAAAGAAGTTGTGAAAAGCGTTATTACCACCCCAAGTGCGATCCTGCTGAGAGCCTGATGCCGGGGGAGGCAGCATGTCTTCGTCGTAGTCTGGCATTTTGAAGTCTAAGGCGAGTAAATATCAGGAGCGATAATATCCGTAATCGACGACATGGGTTGTTCTGTATGGGGATGCTTCGGGGTGAGTTTCGCGATACCGATCTCCACCTTCTCGGGTGCTGCTCCGTTTAGAGATCAGGAAGGCATAGAATCAAGACTCTGAATCTTTATGGTTTTCGCAGCAATTGATCCAACTCTTTGAATTATTTCCAGCCCAGTCTAATCGATCTAATAATATCGTCGTTTCCTCAAATTATGGTTCGTGGTTGTCGAGTTGTTCACCTCAGGTCGAAGGTAGTGGTCGTTCAAGACGATATTCCAGTATCGATGGCAAAATGTAACTTCCTTTTAATCCAATACCCCCAAATTAATCGGCGATGATTTATCGAGGGCAAAAGAGAGTTGTTCTACAGTTCAAGTTCGACATCGAATACCATGGATCGGGGTTTCGGTGTAGTTGACCGTCGGAGTATGCACAGGTGTCGAGGGGATGCGATAGTTGGTGATGCAGGTAAAGATAAGGCGAGGCCCTAGCAATGTACAGAGAAGAAGAGGTAATAGAAGGAACAAAATATTACGATCTCACCAACAACAACAACAACAACAACAACGATAGATGAAATGGGGAAGTGAGAGGATTCCTGACGGGCCCAGAGAGTTGGGACTGATAGAGAATACGGCCGGATATAGCGAGCGAGCCCGTGCTTGTCAAGGTACAGACAGTACCTTCCTTGTAGCGGATGGGGGATGTCCTGGGTGATGGATGAATGGGTGGTGATTTTGAGGCAGGTGCAATGGTGGAGACGCATCTGCGCACGCCTTCCATAGTGGAATCTCCGGCCAAGCCACTGCCCACTGTGGAAGCCGAGGAAGAAGCAAGATGGAAAGTCCACTGCACACCCACTCGAGTCTCCCCGAGCCAGTAAGAGTTGAGCATTGGGTGCAGACCACTGAGATGAATGGAACACCATGGTTGCCCATGCTTTTAGAGAGCCCACAAGGCCCGCCTTGTTCAAAGCAGGTCATTCTGTTAACCACCTCCTCCTTCGAGCATAGTATCTATATGAGTCCGTACAGGAAAAAGGCCCAGCTCTAGAGAACTCGATAGTCTATCTTACTCAGGTGAATCTCAGTCCAGGGTTTCATACTCAGCTAGACCCCGTCACTCCAGACTCAAGAAACTCCCTTTTCGAGTAGCTGCACCCTTGCTCACCCCCCTGCAATCCACTAAAGCCAACAGAGCCAATTGGAAAGCCTCGGAGGTGAGTGACCAAACTCGCCCTGGTGGAGAGCATTCGAACCTAACGCCCGCGTCTTACACTGAGATGGCTGCCCCCCACTTGAAGGAACAGGGCCGTTTTTGTAGTGAGCTTCTGGGTGTGGTGAGATTTGGGATGTCATGTAGCAGAGTCTATTCAATAAGAGGCTTGCATGCCAATGAGGCTATTTCGTGATTATTCTTACGCAGGCACATCTCGACCCTGGTTCGCTTGAGCTTTTTCAACTCCCAAATTTGACGCCGTGTTACAGAAATTAGATGTGATGCACTCCGTCAGACTTGACTTGTCAGACAAGGAAGACCCCTTGGCCCCTGTTTTTCCAGAACAAATCACTGACAAACCTTGTGCCTAAGGCATCGATCCATGAGGTTTGCTTCTGCTACCTGATAGGGAGCAAGAAAACTTCAGACGTTGAGTTCGGGCGCCAAAATAAATTAGTCTAAAGACTTGCTAAAATACACTAACCCCACCCAAGTCTTTTTATCACTTAGAATAGAGGTCCAAGGTTTTCTTGCCTCCCCTTGCATGGGAAGGCTTCCAGAAGCAATAGAGTCGTTCCATGGGATCCATCATCCACATCATTCCGCATTGGGCTCACCACTCAATCTCACCGCGGTCACTTGGTCGCAGATCTCGCTGAACGGCAACTTTCATGATTTGGCCGGCGTTTCTTTCACGTCTATTCACGCCCTTTGATTGACGCCGTGTGATGGATGTCCTGAAATCGTATCATACATCCGAAGGTGTCATCACATCGATGACGATGGATTGAAAAAGATCGGCAATGTTTTCTGCATCACACTCACACAACATCTCTATCGAATTTCCCCTCATTCGTGTCGAGGCCTATCAACACGTGCAGTCCATCAACAACATGGTGACACGAAAAAGCACCGAAACGGGCGTATTCTCTGCTTGTGTGTACGTAAACGCTGCACATTGTGCAATCCGCCCAGACAATTACAGTGGGTTTATTCCCTTACATGATCGTAAAAGAGCCCACGGACGGCTTCCGGCATACGACGAGATCACTCCCGAATGGGTCGTGCACGGCTGTCGCATGAAGAAACGCGGATAACAGTGTAACACGATAAACATGACTCTGACTTATCCATGACTCAACCATGTGAAACGACACCGGGTTTCCTCTTTCTGATTCTCCAAGAGAAAACAAGACAAGGGCACAAAGGCCCCATCTTTTGCACGTTACGTACTTTGTCAGTTGCTCAGAGAAACTCCACCATATCTATCAGCTTCGAAAATGCTTCTAGCCGCATTCTCAAGTTTGCCACAGTATGCATGGATCTCGGAAAGAACAATGGCTCTCGCCTGATGTTAACGAAAAGAGTAACGCATTACGGGTCTCGTTGCTCTGTGCCTGGATTTGCTTTGCTCTGCCAATCCTATCAATCTGCGACGCTTGCCGCTTGAAACCGTTACCTAAAGAATACCTCTAGGCAATTTGCTACAGATTTTTCTGTTTACTATACACGGTTTCTTGACTCGAGACCAAGCAAGCCACTCCCTTAAACCCCATCGTTTTCAATTTCATCTCGGTCGAGGATGAATTCCGACCGAATCGGACCAACAAAGGTACAACGCCCAACGCTTATGGATTCTTACCTCGTCTCACCACGTCCGAATTCTAGCCTTGTTGCCTTTTTAACTTCTCAGCTCTTGTTTCGCTTAGAATCGACAGGGGTCAAGATTTGGTTCCTCTATCTAATTTGACCAATCGGTGCTCCACGTGTGTTTACTTTCCATAAGGCCCTCCACTGCCTTGTCACGACTTTTGTATTGTGCAGTGCCTCACTTTAAAAGGTTTATTACGGAACCTTTACCTCATAGGATTGTTGTTGACGATACCATAGCGCTGAGTAATTCCTCAGTCAGTGGGCCGGTGGGCTATCAGAGTGTTCCACGTCGAGAAACATCCGCGGTGCAGGCCTAAGTAGCCTAAGCGCATGTCTCGGTATGTAATTGGAAGAGCAGAGACAGAGTGCATCATCATAAGACATTGGTTGTTCTACGATGTTCTCTTGTAGTTGCTACATGTGATACGAAGTTGGGGCATGTGCCGAAGATGCTTCAACATGATTCACATTCCAATCTCTCAGAATTACCTGACAGGAGAGATGTCTGGCCAGCGTCTGGACCTCCATGTGAAGCACGTGAAGGGTTGAAAGCTATTGCACCATGCTCTCATGCGCAGTGCCTCTAATGGTGTGTCAACGTGTCGTGCAATCGTCTCAACCAACATCCAGTTCACAACGGTTCACAACAACACCCCACGCCGTCTCCCAGGACAAATAAGGCGCCCGTAAGCCCGGAGTATCATCTAAGTCTTCAACCCGTGTTTGTTGAAATGCATATCAGAGTTAATTGCGGCACCCGGCAGAAATAGATCCCTCAACGGCCGTGACCTTCGAATTCAGTAATTATGAACCTTCTACAGCCAGTAACACAGAGAAATTTATTGGGCGCCAATAAGCGCAGTACCGATATTATTGGTGTATCTGCTCAACTTTGTCCTGTTTTCATCAATCTACATTCCAGGCATGTCACTCGGGACGGCCTCATGTTTTAGCTTGGCCACCACCACGATCGTTTAGTGGAACATAGAGCGCCGTGTACTCGGTGGCTTCACGCCGTGAATGTGACAAGATCAAAAATCGATAATTGTGAATACCGTTGTGAAAAGCATGGTGGCAATCAGGGGGGAGAAGGTCGGTTAGTGTGGCTAGCTAACAGACGACATCACCAACAGAAAACACGAGTCCAAAACGAATATTGCCTATTGTGGAAGAATTTCAAGCTTCAGAGCTTCAGCACCTCTCAGACCCTTCTAGATTCTTTCCTGTAGGGTCCTGAGACAGTCGTCGTCTCTCCCTCAATGTCTCGCACACATCCGCAGACTCGCAGTCAGTGGATGCGGTTAATAAGTGGACGGGTAACATCGCGATGATCGACTCGGCACTTGTCATTGATTGCATCGCATGGTTCCATTATCACCCTAAAACAACATGTGTGCGTGTTCTAGAATGCTCCGATGATATATCCACCTGTCTAAGTACCGATACATAGCTCAACTTCAGTGCCGAAGCCTAGCACTGTCTTAACTAGAACGTGAACTGATGGAAGGTCATCTTGGATGGCTTCTAGACCTTTAATGTTGTGTATTAATTGCAATGGGTTCAAGTTTGCAGCATCATACGATGTTCACTGTGCACTTCAGACATCCCAGTTGCTGGAGTGGTATGAGTCAGTGGTTCTTCTCTCCCTCGTCCAGGGGATATTGAGAACTTTGATCTCGATCCTAAAGTAACAATAATATTAGAGGAACTTAGGATAGACTCAAGGTAAGATTGGGAGGCTTCCGATTAATTATCTTGGACTCCTCAATATAGTTGAAGATCTCAATTGCTTTGCTTCTCAAGGCTCCTGAAGCCCTACAGCTTGGAATCAGGCTCCATGTAAATTTCTCTTAGATTTAGGCTGCCTACCAATTGTAATCGGCGATATTGCATGCAATTCGTGCCTAGAAATTGTCACAAGACAGTCCGGTCTGACATAAGACTCGATGAAACAATCACTACCTTAGGTTAGAAGACAACACATTAGCAATCCAGTTGTGCATATTTGAACTCGTCATCATGATTTTCATTCTTGTCTAATCTTTCATGCTACGCCATATTGACATTCCTCCGAGCGCAAGCTACCAAGCAGTAATATCCTCAACTTCAGCTTCTCCAAATGTGCTCGACTTGGTAATTTGTCCAACACTGGCCTCCTCAGGTGCTTCGCCATCCTTGGACATAATATCAGGCAAGACCTCCTTGAAAAATGAGAGGACGTAATTGTTGACCTGCTCAAACTGCAACAAAAATGCATCATGGCCCTCAGGACTCTCGATTCGCTCGAGACGTGCATTAGGTACGTGCTGTGCGATCTCCTCCTGCTCAGCAAAGGTGAAGAGGCCATCGCTCTCAATGCCCAAAACAAGTGTGGGTTGCTCGATCATAGCTAGTGCATCTGCGATGGTGTTTGCTCGGTTGCGTGACACATCATGCGTGTCCAACTTACGAGTCATGGCAATGTAGCAGTTGCTGTCGAATCGCGTAACGAACTTACGTCCCTGATATCGTAGATACGACTGGGCAGAGAAATAGTGTGACTGAGGCATCTCTCCTCCAGTGAGGCTGCCATTGGTAGGTCCATGGAATTGGGGATCCGCTACGTTGTCAGGCACAGCAGGTGACCCAGCAGTTGAGGCTGCATCGGTTGTGCTGTTCTGACGAGATATCGATGTACGCTTTACAATATGGCCATCGTTGTGAATATGGAAGTGTGCCTCTGAAGGAGTTGAGGGACGAGGTCGACCCCCAATGGTTTGGACCTTGGATGGGTCGGGGATGTTGCGTCCAAATCTGGACTCGAAAGAGTTGCGACTTCGATATGTGAGCAGAGCAGACATACGAGCCGCACCCAGACCAGTAGAAGGGGGGTCGTCGAAGGAATAGTATCCATCGTCGTACTTGGGGTCGGCGTAGATGCTCTGTCGTTGAGCCTCACCCCAGCTGATACCCCAGGCACTATGTCTGCTCGAGGTCGCGATAGGGACGATGCATCGGATATAGTCCTTGCCAAAGTATGCCCACTCAAGCACAAACATGCCACCAAGAGAACCTCCAACAACAGCAGCAAGTTGCTTCACGCCAAGATCATCAAGGATGAGCTTGTGAAGGCTGTCAATAGTTAGCTACAGTTTCTCAGGCAAACACTGACGCAGGGGTGGGAATTATAGGAATCTGAACTTACTTGACATCATCTCGAATTGTGGTGAGAGGGAACTCGGGTCCATATCGGCCCTTGCTTGGATCATTATCCTTGGCAGTTACTGGGCTTGCAGTGCCATAAGGACTGCCAAGACTGTTCATACAAACAATAAAGAATCTTGAAGTGTCAAAAGCTCGACCAGGACCTCCAAGTAGTGGACCCCACCAGTCGCTCACATCGGCACTTCCAGTGAGAGCATGGCAGATTACCATGGCATTATTGCCCTCTTCATTGAGTTTGCCGCGAGTTGTATAAGCGACCGGTAGGTTATAGAGTGTAACACCGGACTCGAGAGTGAATTCTGGAACAATCGCTATCTGCTGCTCAGGAATGAGGGCAGAGAACGGGTTCTCAGACTGTGATTGCGTTCTTTCTTACAGGTATTCAGTCACCGGTCTTCTATAATAACGAGGGAGAAGGACATGGAAGGGATGAAGGAAGAGGGAAAGGAAGAGGGAGATGCGAAAGGGAGCATGCAATGATAAAGGTAAATACTGACCATAATGTTGACGAGAATCGCCATTTGTAGTAGTGTTTTCAGCCATAGTCGCAGCTGGCATGATCGTATGAGGTTGTCGAAGTCCCTCCACGATAACCTGCACTGATGTATGTACTTGTGAGAGGTTATACAGAAAGGTTGGACCGGGGTCGCTGCAGGTCTTTAAAGTTTGATATTGAAGTCGCTCAATCTCAAGGTGACTCAACCCGATGAAAATTGGGACTTTTCGGGTATAGATATGTTAGTCAATAGTGCTTTGAAACTCAATTATCCCAAAAGAAGTGATTCTATGAGTGTTTAGGCGAGAAAACCTGGGCCTTGCTATGGCGTAATTCTGGCTTGTCTCCATGAATGCCATGACTCAGCCAATTGAGATGCGTTCTTTGATGCACGAATTGGCCGGCAACGGAGACGGTGGCGATCACGTGTCGACGTGACTCTGGGGAACGGTTCGGCAATATCAAATTGATAGTTTCCAGACCCGAATCAGGTACAATAAGATTATTTGCCATTACCTAACTCAATCTACATATACAGGCTTGCTGTGTCTATTGCCGAACTAAACCGCGTGCCATTCAATAAGTATCAAGCTCAGTCCAAAGTGCCATTCAATTTTGAAACCGATGAGATGAATAGAATCCCAATAGAGCGGTACGTACCGTCGAGTCCGCTGAAGGTGGTCCGTGCGGGCGCTGTGCCTACCACTGGTCGGCTTGCCTCCAGTGGTTGGCAGCCTCGTTTCCCCAGTAAAGGATAAGGCTGCCAATACGTCGTGACATGTAATTCCATCCGTGCTTTTGCTTTGTTGGAGCTTCTTTGCTTTATTCCTTTCTTCTCAAACCCATCGCGACTGGGCTCACCCAACGCAAACAACCAATCGCACACGTATCTTGCTTCTTTCTATCAGGTCAGAAGATAATTGCGCACTCTTGTACTATTACCCAACTTCTTTTCTTTTAGTCTTTCCCTCGTCAGCTTTGTCGCGACTATTACCTTCCCCACCCGAACTCCTTGTCGTCAAAAGTCAGTCTTTCTTCATCCGCGCCGCAGCGTTGATAGCAACAAATGCTGCTCCCTCCGCTATTTTCGAAAGTCTCAACTCATGTTTTCTCTTCCAGACCTTGACATCCATAATATCCGGCATCGCAACATCAAAACGACAACATCTAATGAGATAATCATCGCTGTCGGTTACGTCTTCATTATCGCGAGTTATGCCTCCGGGTAAACGAAAGAGAAGTGATCGCCATTCCGTTGAAGGCGGCCGATCTTCTCCTCATCGACCCGGCGATACCGCACTTGGACAACACGACCGTGACGATAACATGGCTCGTGGTCGCGGCAGAGGGCCTAGGGGTCCCGGTAGACGCGATTCATCTCAAGGTCAAAACCGAGGACCCCCAAATCATCATCAAAACCCTTCATCAACGCAACGCCGACCCAGCTCTTCTCATACACCACAGCAACCGGCACCTCCTCCTCCTCCTCCTGCGCCAGTGATAAAGAGACCTGCTTATGCACCACCTCCGCTGTTGCGACCGCCCTCTCCGGTCCGTTCTAACTATCGGTATAATAATCTTACGGACGAGAAGATTAGCGCTTGGGCTGAGAGTGGTCGGAATGCAATCATTCAGCATGGAAAGCAGTCGCGGGAAGATGTTGACATTACGGAGCTGTCAAGCTTGTTCCAAGAGTTCGTGCACGCAGTTGTCGAAGCTCGATTACCACCAGCCGACGCAGGTGCCTGCGTCAAGGAAATTCTTGGTGACGAAACGACGGAGATTATTAAGGATTCATACGCGTTCGCTCCCCACACTCTATTTCTTGACTCCTTGTCCATAGTCATGGATAACGAACCCGCCATTTACAGGCCGACTCTTCGCGAATTCGTCCTGGCATCTGGCGTATCGTCCAACCTAATGCGGCAGGTGCTCGAAGCTGAAGTCTTGCAACGGATAGGACTCATCAGAGATAACTTTGTTAAACTAGGCATCAAGCAAGCAACAAACCTTCTATACAGACAAGCCAACTACAACCTGCTTCGCGAGGAGACGGAAGGATATTCAAAGCTCATTACGGAACTTTTCACAACTAGCAGTGTGACTCCCCCTCCTCCCGAAATGGCAGAACAGACATTTGAACGAATCAAGGCTCTTATCGGTACCTTCGATCTTGATGTTGGCAGGGTATTGGACGTAACCCTAGACGTTGCAGCTGCTGTTCTCATAAAGCAGTTCAAATTCTTCGTCAAATTTCTACGAGTTAGCTCCTGGTGGCCACGATCTCATCTCAAATTCAGTGCCGCAGTCTATGTTGGTGGTTTACCCTTGTGGGCAACCCCAGACTACTCGCAGTGGACAACGACGGAAGACGATGAGAAGCTCTTGGAGGAGAAAAAGCGAGTTCGAGATATTGCTTTCTGGGTTCGAGCTCGGGAAGTTCACATGGAGGCTTTCTTTGAGCTTGGTGGCCGACAAGTCGCCGACTCTGACTCGCAACAACTTACCATCACCAACGGTGCCGAGAGCGATGATGCTGCCGCTGACATTGAAAGGCAGTGGGTGCAGGAAACCAAAACCCTCCCACCCCCTGGCAACAGAACGGCTGCACAATTACTCGGCTTCAAGCTACGTTTCTACAACTCCGATGCTCGCGACCAGACAGACGTACTCCCCGCCAATCTTTTATACTTGGCTGCTCTTCTTGTCAAGATTGGGTTTATTTCCTTGACCGACCTATACCCGCATCTTTCGCCAGCTGATGAAGACATGGAAACGGTCAAAGAAAAGGAGATGAAGAGGATCGAGGAGGAAGAACGATCTTCTCGCGGTGGTCCGATGAATGCCCTTCTCATGGCTGGTGTCTTGCCCCAAGGCGACGATGATAATCCCAATAGTTCGAATCTACCCAGACGAGAACTTCCCAAGAAGGTTGAAGCAGAGACGAAGGAGGCTGTCACAGATGCTGCAGACAACAAGCCAAAACTGCCAGAACCGTTGGAACAAAAGGTCGCATTACTCACCCAACTATTGACCATCGGAGCTATCCCCGAATCGCTATTCATTCTTGGTCGCTTCCCATGGATCCCAGAGGTCTTCCCCGAGGTGCTCGAAAGGATTCATCGCATTCTTCATCATTGCGTTGACAAGGTCTTCCGCGACAGCCGACCTGTCGTCGTCGGCGAGACTGGATGTCCAACCAAATTTGTTCCGGATTTCGATCAGTCCGGACTTCCCAAAGGCAGTGTTCGGTTGAGCAGATTAACAACCCGCAAGTCTCTGAGGTGGCCATTCCCAGATAAAGTCGACACCAACGAATCGCAAAATTATCGATACTACTGGGACGAGTGGGCCGACAACATCCCTGTTTGTCAGACCGTGGATGATATCTTCACTCTCTGCGGGACGCTGCTCAACATTTCTGGTGTCAATATTGGCAAGGACGAGGCTCTGTTGACCAAGTTGGCCAGAATTGGAACAAAGAGTCTTGCTGAGGACAAATCAGAGCACAATCTTACCCGATGGCACGATCTACTTCGACGACTGCTGATGCCAGCTTTGAGTCATACCAAGGCCAACGCTTCAGCTGTCAATGCAATTTGGGAGCTTTTGAGGCATTACCCCATGACTACTCGCTACTCCATGTACGCCGAATGGTTCGAGGGACAGATTTCTCGGTTGCCCGCTATGAAGGCAGCTTTTGCAAAGGCCACATCGGAAACCAGGGGCACCATGAAGCGAGTTTCTCTCACGAACTTGAGTGAAATGGCTAAGCAACTCGCCAAAACCAGTTACTCGTCTCCTGGTATCGTTTTCAGGGTTGCTTTCGAGCAATTGGAGTCATATCCAAACCTGATTGACGCTTTTGTGGAGTGCGCCAAGTACTTTACAGACCTCTCCTACGATGTGCTTGTATGGTCCTTGATGAGCTCTCTTGGCAAATCAAGGAGTCGTACTCAAGCTGAACACGCTCTTACTACCAGCAAATGGCTACAGGCCTTGTCAAGATTCTCTGGCAGAGTCTTTCGACGATACACAGTTCTTAATGCCACGCCAGTCTTGCAATATGTCAATCATCAGCTTATCCAGGGCAACTCCACCGACCTTATCATTCTAAAGGAGCTCATCACCTCGATGGGTGGTATTGTTGACTCGGTTGATTTCACTGACCTTCAAATTTTATCTATGGCTGGAGGTGAATACCTGCGACGCCATACTCTAATTCGCGGCCAGGATAAGCGATTCGAGAACATCAAGAGTTCAAAGCGCCTCATCCAAGCCTTGACAGAGTCCAAGCTTGCCGCTCAGTTACTCATTAACCTGGCACAGTACCGGCAAGCAGCTCCTTTTCAGGTGCCAGAAGATGAAGCCCATATTAAATATCTATCCTCGATGATTGACGATTCCCATCGCATTTTGGTTCAATACCTTGACTTGCTCTGGAGCAACATGGACCCTTCAACCTTCGACGACCTTGTTCCCTCAATTCCTGAGCTCATCCATTCGTATGGTCTCGACCCTAGTGTGGCTTTTCTGATTGGCAGGGCCAGCCTTTCTCATCGCATGCATCCGTGGAAGCCGAAGAAGGTTGACGAGGTGAAGGAAAAGGCTCAGGTCACTCAACCTACAGACAAAGAAGGCGATGTTTCGATGTCTGATACACCTGCTGCATCCGGTGGCAACGAAACACCCAGCCAAGAAGCAGTGCAGGCTGAAGAACAGGCTGGTGCTCAAAACTCGCCAGCACCGAACCTCGCAACTAATTCACAACAGTCACAGAAGTCGGAAGATTCCTCTCTTGTCAAGTCAACGTTGCAGCCCATTGTGGATGCCATTCAAGATACTGTCCGTCCTGAGATCTGGCAGAAGATTACCCCAGAGCTCTACGCGAACTTCTGGGCTCTTCAGCTAGGTGACCTCTATTGTCCAGACAAAATCTATAGACAGGAGAAAGATCGCCTCAGAGCTGAGGAGGTCGCTATCTCACGAGATCGAAGCGACATGTCAAGGCGTGGACAAGAGCGCAAAGTGGAAAAACGAAAGGAGCTTATGCAGCTCCAGATCGGGCTTTCGGAAGAAAACAGTGAACATCTTATGCGCCAGGCGAAATGGAAGATCTACCTGAACAAGCAGTTTCAAACGTCTTTCCCAGAACCTCGAGCCAAGCCAGATACCATATCCGATATTTTGCTCGAGCAATGCTTCATCCCTCGCATGCTTCTTTCTAAGGCTGATGCCGAGTATACATACAAGTTCATCAAGGCACTGCATGAAGGTAATGCCCCAGGCTTCCAGTTGATGTCACTCTACGACCGTCTGTTCAACGCCAACCGCCTGAGGGCTCTTATTTTCACATCTACAGTCATGGAGGCTGAGTACCTTGGTCGCTTCTTGAAGCTCATTCTCGAAGATCTATCACGCTGGCACAAGAACGCGACGGTTCCCAATGAAAAGGATAAGTCAAGAGACCAGCCAAGATTGGGTGTATATGAGAAGGAGGCCAAGGGACCACCTGATCAGCCCCGCCTTGGGTTCGCTCTGACTTTTGACGACAATGACAAGCCGCTGGCCTTTGTTGAACACGAACAATTCCGTGACTTGCTTTTCCGCTGGCACAAGAACCTCAATAGCGCTCTGCGTTCTTGTTTGGAAGGTACAGAATGGATGCATATTCGAAATGCCATCACAGTCCTGAAGGCCGTACTCGATTTCTTCCCAGCTATCGACTTTATGGCTACGAAATTTTCAAGCCTTCTTCAAACTATCACCAAGCAAGAGAGTGCTGCCAAACCTTCTCCTGACAGCGAGGTTGGCGGACGTGTCGATCTGTCAGTTGCTGCTCAGGGTGCCATGTCAGAACTTCAGAGGAGGAAATCCAAATGGGTTATGGTTCAGGCTTTCCGCCCCGGTGGTGTAAGTGCTACGATATTAGATTTACGGACATCACTGACCCTTAATAGGCTAGCGCTGCCCAGAACGAAGCAGACAAGACGACTAATTTGCGTGCAACTGCCCCAGAATTCAAGCCCGGTCCCAACAAGTGAGTACATCTCTGACAAGGACTTATCAATTCTAACAGAACTAGGCAATCAAGAGGGAAGCAAATGACTGCTGAGGAGGAAGACGGAGAGGTCAAGGATGGCAAAGACCTCAAGAATTCCACGGCAGATCCGACAAAGCCCACAGGCCCTGCGAAGGACTTGCTCCCAGCTAAGCCAGGATCGTCTCGGGATTCAAAACGCGACCATACACCATCTGGTCCCCGCGCCTCCAATAACAATTCTGGTGCTGGTGCCGGAGCGAAGCACGACTCTAGACCTAACACACTTCCGGAACGACCACCTCATACCCTCCCTAGTCGGCCTGATGTGCCTATTCCTGCGCACTACACTCCCGAAAGATTTAACCAATCCCGCGGACATGAGCGTCGTGACGGTAAAGAACCCAGAGACTCACGCTCTAGGGATTCTCGTGAGCCCAGGGAACCTCGCGATGCTCGAGATCAGCGTGAGCCTAGAGAACCTCGTGAATCCCGGGATCAGCGCGATCCTCGAAATTTTGATCCTACTCGTCCTGATCGCTCACGCGACTTCTCTGAGCGACGAACGCAAGATCACGGCCGGGAATCATCCCGAGCTGACGGATCAAGTCGTCGTGGCGAACATGAGCGAGACCGAACTAGAGATTCTAAGAGCGGTAGAGGTCACGATCATGGTCGCTTGAACGAAACACCTATCCCGGCCCCTACAGCACCCGCTGCAGCTGTCGAGACACCTGAGCCACATATCAACCCCGAGCGAGCTGCGCTGTTTGCTCAAGACAACGAACGGGCTCGTGCACCGGACTCTGACCGGGCTAGTAGAGGTCGTAAGAACGCTCCTGTGGAACCAATGGACACGATAAATCCAGAGAGGGCAGCCCTGATAGGTAACAGAGACAACACACCTTCACGCGCCCCTCGGAACGAGCCACGAGACCACAGCGCTCGCGTTCAATCTCCTCGACGAGGAGGTCGGCATGGACATGAGAGTGGTCAGCCAGAAAGTGGACGTGAAGACCGACATGATCGCAACTATCCTGTGGAACACCGGCCTTCTTCTGGAAGAGATCCTCGGGAGCGATCGCCATACCGCGGTGATAGACCAATGGACCGTGAGGCTGAGCGAGTTTCTGTACCTAAAGGTCGCGATGCTTCTAGTTTTCATGGAACTCCTTCTCGAGCTCCTGAGCCTGAGCACAAGCCACCCCATCAAGATGATTCCTATGGGCGTCTCAACTCGATACAGAATGTCACTGAGATCCCTTACGGACCAAGAGCCCGTGGACGAGGCTCAAATAGAGGTCATGGTGGACCTCAAGGGCTGCCAGGTCGACTTGACGGCAGGTTTGCTGGTGCGGAAGGCGAACGGCCCCCTACTCCAGATCGACCTCCACCGACTGGTCCGGCGGCGTCAGGCAGAGGAAGACGTGGATTTGAGCCGAATAACGGCCCTGTCACGCCTTCGGGCACGCCCAGCGGCCCTCAAAACCGGTTGAGAAACGCCGGCCCCAGCCAGGGTCTGCCTTCTCCCGCATCCACTAATGTTACACCTTCAGGGGTCCATCCAGAGCGTTTAGCACAAATCGGTGCCCAAGTCGGTGCAGTCCCTCCGCCTCCTCCTGGACCGCCACCAGCTCATCCTCATGGTCATAATCATCGCCAGCCAATGCCTGGAACTAACACTCCCGACCGAGGTCCTGGCCCTGGACAACGACAAACACCTGGCAGCTACGCAGGATCACCAGCTGGCGAACCTAATGTACCTACCGGTCCAGCTTCCTCGAACGAGCGTGTTCGCAACGGTGGTGGGCGGAGGCAGCTCGCAGGCATCAACAGCACCCTGCAACAAGCGCAGGCCACTATGCCGGATGTGAGCCGAAGCAATAGTGGAAGAAGTCGCCATTCACGCCAAACCCTTGGCAATTCTGATGCCCAAGTCTTGACTGGGGGTTCTCCCACTGCTACACCAGCTCAAGAACGGCAAGATCCTATCAGGAACGAATCGTCAAGCCGGGCGCCTGCCGATGGAGAGGAAAGCTCAGGTCGTAGCGAACACGACCGAAGTCGACGCGGTGACCGTGAGAGTAGGTCCAGCCGCGCCTCACGTCGAGGAAGTCGTGAACGAGAGCGGGATCGGAGTCCAGGCCGAGAACGTGAGGGCAAGGACCATCGCGAATATCGTGACCGTCGATCGGGAGCTGGCGAAGGTGGAAGAGAAGAGAGGGAATCTAGGAGATCTAACAGAGATCAAAGCGGTGCTCCACGAGAGCCTATGGGCCCTCCTCCGGCGGGTGGTAGAGACCTCGTCCAAGGTCGTGAAGGGCGACACAGAGGTGATGGTCAAAGTGGCCGGAGTGGTGAAGAGTGGGGAGGCGGTAGAGGAGGCGGTCGTGGGGGACAGCGTGATGGAGGGCTACGACCGGAAGATCGCCGTGATGGGCGAGAGGATCGTGGACGAAAGAGAAGAAGCGAAGACGGAGTTGGAAGTTTATCGAGTGATCGTGAGAAGAGGCCCCGACGATGAAAGACATAAATTGAAGGCATGTTTTGAGTACGAGAGAACGAAAAGACGGAGAAAAGAAAAGGGAGAATACGAGTTTGGTCATGGATATACAATAACGATACGACCCGCAGAAGAGGACTTCGGACACGACCAAGCAGTCTGATCAGGAACGAACGGATGGACAACAGACGAGTCGCATTTCCAGGGCGTTTATCAGGACTTTTGTCGCATTATGCTCCTTTTCGACCTTTGCCTTATCAGTACACATCTCCTTTTACTACTACTACAATTATTACTGCTTTTACACACATGCACACATGCACACATGCTCCTTAGAGACTTCACTTGGTCTCAGCAGCATATCATATTGAATCAGTCGGTTTCAACAATGCCTCGAAATAAAGAGTTACATCAGACTCTTGTGTCTATTAGAATTGGCTTTGGGGGGTCAGGTGTTTTAGTTGCAAGGCGTTTGGGGAGTGCAGATACCCTTTGGGCAGCGAATTTGCTTGCCTGTTTCAGTGATACAAACTAGAGTAAAAAGACTTTGGTGGTCGGGTTTCTAGAAAGAGGCCTTGTAAAGTATTGTAGGATTCTTGCATTGAGG